>CM050409.1:16643213-16843213 GCA_027580255.1 Therioaphis trifolii | reverse complement strand
AAAATAGTAGGGGTTCCACGATAAAAGTATATATCAAAAAGGGTTCCACGGATAAAAAAGTTTAAGAAACGCTGTATTAACTAATCACATTAAATAAAATAATAAAGCTATTCAATTATAACATTCATTATAGTTCAATTATAACACAGCAGAAATCAAATTACAGAATCAAATGCAACTCGTTACCCAGACGGGAAGTAATGTCGGGTACCTAATAGATAAGGATCATTAGGATTTCACTAATACATAAACCGATACTTTGATCGGCAAGTATCAATCGTGTAAACCGTTTAATCTTTCGTATTATATAATATCGACGTATTCATAAATACTTAGTTATCTGAAAAATATGTTTACCATCCAATCTAATTATATTTAATGATTTAACTTATCATTGATAGTTGGACGAAGCAATTTTCGGGTGAATTTTAAAATGTTAAGATCTAAGAGAAATACTGCTGAGACTTGAGATAATTCAAAAACTATAATGCTATTAATTAGCATAAAAAATAACTAGATATTCACTCACTTTCTTCTTCTTTTAATTCAAGCGAATTTCTTTTATTTTTGTTATCCATATGAAATATCCATGTCACTTTTTCACCCTAAAACCAACGTTCAATGCATTATTCGATTTTACGTATACATATTAGTCTCGTGATCAGTTGCTTTCGTTCAATACCAAGGCCTCCTTTATATGCTTCAATGTTGGTTCCTTTTGTTTCATTAAACTGTTGTACTGACATTTTAACGTTAATCTCCTTTTCTCGGAATCAATCCAAAGATCGGTTATACTTATGTTGTCTTCTTGTAATTTGATATACTTTTCTTTGATAGATCTAAAGAGAGATAAAATGTATATTATTCATATGAAAAAATCTCTCGTGTGTTTGAAACGAGATATATTACTCTAAACTTCTGATTTTATTGTTTGCCATTTCAAGTTTTTTCTCGTAATCTACTCGTAATTTTCGATTGATAAGATCCCGTGTTTCGAATTCTTTTTTATCCTGCTTTAATTTTTCTGTCACTTGGCTGAGTTTGCATATCGTTTTATTTAAAGTATCGTTTAGCTTGATTATTTTGGGTTCATCCTAAAAAAAAGGGGAAAAACCATTATTTATTTAACCGAAAATGATGGATTCCATTCACAATGATATTATAATTTAGTTATCATTATGATGAAACGCTCCCGAGAAAATTATGTACTTGACAGTTATCCTTTATAGCATTTTTCGCCATTGATTTTTCCAATTTATCTTTTAAGTCGTTATTTTCGGCTTTCAAATGCTTATTTTCGGCGTTCAAATGCTTATTTTCGTTCTCGAACTTGTCGCATCTTTCTGTATTTGCTTTTGAGAAGTTTTTCAATATTCCGTATTCTGAAACGATCGAAAACACACAATTGTAGACGTCTTACACAATATTTCTTACACATTTTCTGTTACGGATTAAACCGTCGATTTTTTCCAAACCTTTGGTCTTGTCGTCCTGTAGTTTGTCAAATTTCAATTTACAAGCCTTCATGTGCGCGTCATATTTTTCATTGGCGGCGACCAACTTTGCTTTCACGTCCTGTCAATTCATAGAGTGGCGTTTTATCGTATCAAGTGAAATGATTGTACGTGCACAATTCGCGTTGACGATATACACGATAAATAATTGCTTACTTTTAATTCATTTAACAATTGTTTTTTCATGTGCTGTTTTATTTCTCTATTCGATTCGGAATCTTCGTACATTTCGTTCCGCCTCTGAAGTTTTATGTACAAACTGTATCGAACAACAAAGATCGGAAAAATAAATTAAATTTGTTTTTCTTTTAATTACGACGTATAGACAATACTCTTTTATTTCCACGAGCAATTTTTCAATGATGCTTTCGTACTTCAATACCAAACGTGAGCCTATAAAAAATAACATGCCCGTTAACAGAATCGGTGTACGCTTTGGCAGTGACGGACCTAGGATTTTTTTTTTTTGGGGGGGGGGCCAATATTTTTTACATCAGTACATATTTTTATAAAAACACTTATGTTAGTATAATGGTGTATAAAAACATATTATTAATTATAATGTATTGTATAAGTGTTCGCACAAAAAAAAAAAATATTTGTATATAAAAAAAATATAATTAAAAGTAGTGTTTTATAAACAAAATTATAAACGTCTCGAATGTTTTTTTGCAAACAAATCTATTACTTCTTCTTCTGGTTTTACAACAATTTGATGATGAATATTTAATAACGATAACCCATTCAAATGATTTTCTCCCATTATCGTTCACAAATACGATTTGATTTTTTTTAAGCTCGAAAAAGATCTCTCATTTGTTGATGTCGTTACAGGTAATACAGCAAGAATAAGTAATAGTTGCCGTATGTTTGGGAAATATCCACCTTCAGTCACGTTAAATGCTTCCATAGCCGTGCTGATTTTTTTTCTGGTTGTTTAGCCCAATGTCAAATCAAAAACAAAATCAGAAACCTGAATTTTTCGTGAATCGTGATTATAAGTTTTACGTCGCAGTTATATTCTTACACATCTTATGGACCAAGAGGGGGCCCAAGGGCGTATTTCTGGGGGGGGGGGCGATGGGGCGATCGTTGACTGGGCCTTTCAATTTTTTTTTAAACTTTTTTTTTACATGATCTGTATTATATTATAATAATCATTAGAAAAAAAAAATACGAAATTATTTAAAGTCATAGATTATGATATAGATGTGTAATATATTGATAGAAGTGCTCGGAACTTACTCAGCTTGTATCGTATCGATTTTATAACGACAGATACTTTTAGATACACGTTATCTGATACTGAACGTTCGATAATTTTTTTTTTTTGTTAAACACGAAATAGTAATGATATTATTGTAGTACACGAATACGTCTTCACAGTTCACGTAGTACACTAGATGCGTGCAAAATAATAGATAGATTTGCAGAACACAAACAATTCAAAGAATTTGTTTTATAGAATAATAATTTTAATTAGTTTGTGCTCCATTTAAAATAATTTTTATTTATTTTTAAGCCTAAATATTATAGTTAAATTATTTTTGTTTATTTTTTATTCCTCAACATAACAAGTCTAAAAGTCACCCCCCCTTAAAATAGAGCCAGGGACGCCCTTGAGGGGGCCAGGCCCTCTGCCCCCCTTAAATCCGTCACTGCGCGTTGCAACTGATGAAGGTGGATGGCGAAATATTTAACACGCGATTCGAAATCCGTATCACAGCGTTGTTCACAATCAATGTAGATTGAATCGTATTTATATTATGTTTATACTTACACAATCTGTTTACGATCTTCTCGGACGAATTCCAGGTTTTCTCCTCCTGCGGAGTACAATATTAATAAAAATTATTATTGTTATTTTTTGTAGAGAATGTAAAAAACAATGGAATATTTTCTTGTAAAAATAATATTACAGTAAAAATAAACATAACACATTTTACACATACGATCTTAGCGTTTCGGATGTCAATGGTATTTTTAAGCTCCATTATTTCTTTTTGTTGCTCTTCAATAGTCCTTAAATGGCTCATGTTTTCTTCGCGAGTGGCTACATTTTTATTGTAAAGTTCGTTGTACTTTGTTTTCCATTCGGTTCTGTACGTTTCCGACTCGTAGAACATTTCTGTCATTTTGATTAGGTTACTGTAGTAAATAAGGAGTAATAATTATAAAGGTCATGATAACGTCCTTGGCCAAATATCTGAGGCTATTCGTCAAAACTCGGCACGTCGGAATAATGGTGGGTTGGGGTGGGGTTGTGCGAGAAGACGTACGGAAACGCCGAACCCCCGACATTCACCCCGAGCTATACTGGCGCCGGCCCCACTGCACGTGGCCACCCTAGGACCGCCGAATGCGTAACTACACGCACATTACGCGGGTTTCCTCCGCAGTGAGTATACCTTGTATAGTGTACCTCACTGCTGCACGGTCGACAATATCATCATCCGCCCACGCATAGCGCGCAGGCCTACTCCACCTGCGCGTGCGGACGGCGCGGCGTACGGTCCCGGACTCTACCGCGCGGCGGTTAGGTTAGGTTAGTAACGATGACGAGCCAGCGCTGTTGTACAAGATTCATTGTTTCGACCATCGCTCACGGGCAGTGGCGTTCTCAGGATTTTTCGTCGGAAGGGTATATTAAAATGTATTGCGAATCGAGCTATGTGACATATACCGCCACTCTCCCTTCCACATCATAATGTAGGTACCTATTTACTAAGTATTTCTATGAACGCATTGAAATCGGGTTGTTCACAAACACATGACCAAGAATAAAAATTCACCTCAAAGAACTACATTTTGGGACATATGAAAAAATTAAAATGTCTGTGACTGACCTATTGAAAGCAATTCCAGTAATTGAGTTCCAGAACTGATACGGACAATGAAAACATCAATTCCAGCGCTGTGTGGACTCCCAGGGTAATTGCTTTGAAGGGGATAATGTAAAATAGTTATTTTAGTTCAATAAAAATAATATAAAAAAATCAATCTCATCGCTTTATTTACACACCTCGTATATAAATAGATACAAATGATAGCGTTTCGCATTAGTATTCATTGATTAACATTTATTATTCGTACAAAATACTTAAATAACATTAGTTTACCATAAAAATGCCTCCATCAGTACTTATATTTTGGACTAAAACAAATGCCATGGGAGGGGATCTGTCTCCCTTAACCCCCGTGAGAACACCTTCGCCCATGGGGCGGGGGTGTGCGCGTGCCCGTATCGTGGACGCCAGCCCGTGTATCTATAAAGACGCGGGCCCTCGTTGGAATTTATAACCGCCTCTTTTCATACGGGCGATCGAAAACCCTGCGCTTTGACGTGGACCAGAGACGTAGCTGACGGCCGATTCGGGGTCGAATCGATGGAAGGCATTAGCCGGTGAACTATCCTAGAGGGAAACACGAGCGACCACGGCAGATGTGACGTGTCGAACGGTTTCGGGTCCCCAGCGCCGCGCCACTGGTGATGGAGATGACCTACGCCGGCAAGAGCTCTGTTATCAGCACGAGTTAGCAACCAGTTCCCGCAGCCGACACTTGAACTCGTTGCTTGTTGCTCGGAAGCGGGATTTTCGTCTTCTGTCTCGGGAGGGGTGTTACGCGCATGTTACCGAACCCGAAGGGACTGGCGATCCAAAGTTCCCTTTGCCCAAAGAAATCGGGGCTGGCAGGTCGTTCGGCCGAAGCCTATCCCGAGACCGCGGACGCTGGACGAGACCAACGCGCGTCGGCCGGATAAACCGGCGCTTCAGGTCCATCGCGGCGACCGTGGTTCGAGCCGTAATCGCCAAGCACGGACTCGAATAGGTGAAAATAAAATGTACTAATCGTTTTGTAGGTCGTTTAGTACGACGCGACGAAATTTCTATAGGCAAATTCATAAGTTAAGTACTTACTTCGAGGTTTTGGTACAATCCCTGCACATTTCTATTTGTGTCTGTCTCATTACAGCATATTCCGTTTCTTCAGGAACTGGTTTGTAGTACAAGTGTGCCATTTTAAAGTACTTCTATTTGATTTATAATTACTAAATTACAATAACAAAAAACGATTATAAATATACAATATTTTATTGTTCAAAAAATGTGGTTTTATTTTTTTAGATTTCAAAACGATAATCGTAGGAGTTAGAAATATTTTGTAGTGGTTGCTTGGCAAAAAAAACAGATGCTAATTTATGATAGATATTATTAAATTGCGGATGGAATATTTTGATGATAAGGCCAATTACTATTTTCATCCAATGGCCATAGCTGCCGCGGATTACTTAATAAAAAAAAAAAAAAAATTACTATTGTGAGAGAGAGCTATGATCACCAATGCTACAAATAATGACCACGCTCCATCAATAATATAGTATGATAAGTGAAAATATCTTTCTTTTATTCTATCGATAAAATTAGGTATTTTGGATGTTAGTGTATTATTATCGATATGATACGAATGTTCCCTTTGCTCACCCTTAGATTATGCCACTGGTACCCTAGCGAAGAGCCTAGGCCCAACATGTTTGTCCGTTTGACGACTTCTTCGCGGTTCGGCGTGTGTGGATTTTTCGTCACCTAAAATTTCACATCCGACACCTGTACAGTGTATGTTATAGTGTACGACGTGCACGTATATTTTTTTCACCTGAATGCGAACGCGGAAGTGCTAATATCGTTCACCCCCGTACCCCCTACATCTATCAAACGTGATATATGTTATTTTTGAAATAAAATCATGAAAAACGACATTAAAGAAACTCGAAATATCATAACGACGTTCGATTGACAATAAAAACAATGATTTATTAACAATGCATATCTTTCTCATCAATATAAAATAAATGTATGAAACCTTTTTGTACTATATCAGTGTATACGTATTTATACTTATACTATACATTGGTACAAGTATATCGACACGACGTGATGATAAAATAATAACATTTATTTTTTGAGATCGCGTGCTCTGCGATCAGATAAAAATACACGTTACGCGGAGCGCGCTCTGGAAGTGCGCGTGAGAAAG
Organism: Therioaphis trifolii; assembly: GCA_027580255.1. Lineage (NCBI taxonomy): Eukaryota > Metazoa > Arthropoda > Insecta > Hemiptera > Aphididae > Therioaphis > Therioaphis trifolii. The sequence goes on along the minus strand of CM050409.1, from coordinate 16,836,662 downwards.
ATAATTTCTTCTGTCGTTCACACCACTGCGGTTGGATGGTGTTTGTCTGGTAGATGTCATCATCAGTAAGTTGTCTGTTACTCTTTCATTATCGCACATCATCATACAACAGGGGTGGCGAACCTTTTCCGAGTTGAGTGTCAAAATTTTCCAAACAAAGTTTCCTAAAACTGTTCGCGTGCCCCCCCCCACGCACACACACATACTCAAAGGAAGTTTAATGAAGTCAATATTTGTGTAGGTTATTTTACAAATTATATGTGATATTCTTGAATCAGATGTCAATATTGAATAATCGTATTAAAAATGTAAATATGTAATATGTGAACTTTTGTTCCTTTTTTTCATGTAAACAGTTTATAACAGAATATCAAAATTTCTAACTTTGGTAAAACATGTAATATTTGATTTGACTTGAAAAAATTCACTACACATTATAAACTTTCAAGAAAAATGAAAAAAATAAAATAAAAGTAAGCGAATTGCATGACTTCCGACATTTCGATGTCTGCATTGTTCACCACTTTTCCATAATATAGACGATTTATTTGTACTTGTGATATTAGCAAAGCATAAATGTCTAAAAGAATATAATTATAATTGAAATCTGAAAAAATTGTTTAATCGTATTTATTTTAACTACGATTTCATAAATAGCATGATTCAAATTTTTATTTTTAATTAAAATTTCGGTAAATTAAATTTTTTCCACGTGCCGTTGAAATTTCGCCAACGTGCCACTTTTGGCACGCGTTCAATAGGTTCGCGGGTTCGCCACCCCTGTCATACAATATACAATATACATCATCTATTATTATTATTATTATTATTATATTTGTGATGCGCTGGTAATCGAGCCGTTATTTGAGTTTTCTCGAAACCTCATAAAATAATTAGGACAATGAAGTTATTGCATTGGTAAAACATATTGAAAATAACGTTTATAATTTTGAAAAGCGCATTAAACAAATTTAATTTTATTTAATAAAATTAAATATAATAATCATAATAATACAAAATTAAATACGAATATTGTTCACATTATTGCGTTGTACGACTAACGATTTGTTTTTAAGTTTTCGAAATCGAATGACCGTCTGTTATCGCACACTCGTAGAAATCTGAGATCAAATTAATGACTAAAAGTGTCAAAGTTATTCACATTTGAACGTCGTTTTTGAGCTAAGGCTAGTTTGTAGTTAATTTAACATCAATTAGATTTGAATTTATTAATACGCAGCAGTAACGGTTACTGGACTGTTTAAATTTTTGTTATAACACCAATGAATTTCCATCTTCAATCTATTTTAAAATCAAAGTACTCTGTTGCAGTGGCCTAACTAGAACTTCTAAGGCTCGTGGCAAAATAATCCAATGGGACTTTACTTTAACAAACTTGGAAGAAACGGGTTCGAAGGGCATGCTTCAATTTTATTTCCATGAGAAACGGTCCTAAAAAAAAAAAAAAACACTTATTTCAGGCGGTTTGATTATTTTTTCTTGTTCTTATACTTTTTTTTTTTACGCTTCTCCTATAAAAAAAATAGTCACTCGGTACTTTTTAGACTTGATTACAATATTATTCACAATTCACGGCAAAGTACGAAATCGAAAACGATCGACGAGGTCGACACATTGACAAATGAAAAAACAGAATAATCGCAAGAATATCAAGTACCTAATGACAGCGGTTGTAGCCGGGCCGTAATTTTTATAAGATAACGAATCGAACGGTAATCAATACGGTTTTTTAGTCTATAAGTAATACTGATCTAAATATAAATTCACTCTCATAGTTTCTAAGACGAGATTGCGGAGCTTTTCGTTGTTTTTTCGTTCCACAATAATTATGAAATATCGCCGGCGTCGACTTACCTACTATCAGAGAAAATAATCTATGAGATATAAGCACATCAATCTAAATAATCGATTTATTTTAATAATTAATTTAATAAGAGTACGGTTTAAAAAAAAAAAAAATGATTGTATTTTTGATATTTGTTCCAATGGTAATTTATGTATTGAATTTGCATAATTTCTCGGCGGGCCTTCTCGGGTCATGGCCTCATGGGCCCGTGGTTCATTGCCCGTCATGCCACCCTATCGGTACGCCACTGCTGTTGTCATATCAACATCACTTAAATTTAAATTAAATAACTGATAAATGCTCTTGACTGTAGAAATAATTACACTGTGCTTAAAACTAATGCACATTGCTTTAACTTAAGATAATCTATAGTCAATTTAACATTTCTCATGTGTGTTTTTAAAACTACTTGTGTAGTTCAATACTGCAATTTTGATTCAATAAATATAAAAATTAGTTAATTTTATCTAGGTATTGATCATCAGTTTGAAACTAATACTTTTAGATTTTATTTTGACAAAAATAAAACTGTATTAAAAGGTAATTTTTGTATAATTCTAACATAGTTAAGTTTTATTTAAATATTTAATTACTGTCGTACAGTAGGTACACAGTGATTTTTACTCAATTAAAGCACACTAGGTATTTAAAAAATAGGTAGAATAAGAAGTATCAAAAGCTGTTTAAGTAAAAATGTATTTATTATAGGAATATTAAATTTACGATAAATTAATAATACATCATAATACATGTGTTTAAGAATAATATACATAAAATTAAACAAAATGAATATAATACAATTATATTTTTTAAACACTAAATATTAGTTAACCAGACACATGGTAAAAAATACATTTTATTTTATACTTGTAGAGCGTTAGAGCAATTACAAATTACATTATAGCTCATTAATACATTATGAACATAAATTATAAATTATTTTTATATTTTTATCTAAATTTATACAATTGACAAACGTATACAATTAAATAATAATAATAATTTAAAGAATTTTTGTACATAAATTATATATTAAGTTTATACCACAAAAAAAAAGATATTATGATTAAGTTTGGTTTTACATTTAAAGAGTATACATTAGAGTTGTATAACTTTTATTATTTCCTAAAATACGTGATATTGTAGGTGTAGGATCACACAATTCATTTACATAGAATCCAACTAAATTATCATTATCATTAAATTTATCAACTTCCAATTCATAGGCGTGGAAATGAGAATCATAACTAATAGTACTTAACGGCTTTAACAATAAATAAGGAACTTTAAATTCACCTACAAGTATAAAAACTATCTCACCAAATATACTTCCATTCAGGTTAGTTTCCATTACAACTAAAAGCTCTTTTTTTATATTATATAGATTTGTACTCTATCCATGATAATTTAAAACAATTAGTTTTTAGTTCTTCTGGAAGTTGTGTAAGTATTGTTTCAGAAAATTCTAAAGAACAATTTATAAATTTGTTAAATTAGACTCTGAAAGAAGACGATTGACCATTTGCAACTGTAGTTTATATGAGATAGTGTAACCAAGATTTATTCGACAGGGGATGGCATTTGCTAATGCCTTCAGAATTTTATGCTTAGCTTCAAAACGCAAACTAGATGTTAAAGTAAATGGACCATTTTTTCTCAAAATATGACCATAATGAGTAAGTATATGGAACTTAGGTTTTAAAGTACTTTTAGATAAAAATAAGTATAATTTGTTGTGCTCAAAAACTAGAGAGTCTAATAAAAGAGAACAATCTCTTTGTATTTTTCGAGCACAGCATAAGTCAGTAATTTTGAGTAAAAGACGGTAAAGTTTCCAAAACTCTGAAGATCTAGGTACCAATTCACCAACCATCAAGCTAAAATATCTAATTAAGCATAGCATTTCTGAAGCGGACATTATTATACTGCCTTTTTTTATATTAGTTTCACGGATTAATGGAGGGACTTTTTAAAATGATCCAGGTATTAAAAATCTCACTGAGATTCCGTCCTTCAGTACTTGAAAGCTCAGATTTTCTGATTTCATGGGTCAGAATCCATTTTTCTTTTAGTTCTTTAAATGAAGAAGAAAGTCCTTCATTCTGTAGCCATTCTTTTGCTTTTTTAATACCACCTAAGTAAACAAGTAAAATATGTGTAAATAAAATGTTGATTTTATTTAAACTTTATATAAAAATAGGTAGGTACCAGAAAATTCAATAGCAGATTCAGAATTATGTAACGGGCCAGACTTTTTTCTATCCAGCTCAATGGCCCTCACACTCCTTAATCTTCTTGCTACATTTTTCCAGCGCTCAACCAATTTGCCTTTAGCATGCGTTTGGTTGGGACCTTCAGCTCTGGCAGGTATAAAGTAAACTCTCTAGATAATATATAAAAAATAAAATTAATTAATTAATTTTTACGGGTTATAGATACAATATACAATACTAAATAATATGTTAAAAAATATGTAGAAATAGCAGTATAATTTTATCTACTACATATGCATTATTTTTGGTCATAGTCCATCATCTAGTATTTGGATTTACATTGGTAAAAAATAATTAATGCGGTAAAACTAAAGAAACATAAGCAAAACAATAAAAAATGAAACACATATTAATAAATTAAAATAACATATCTTAATATTATTAAATAGTATTATGATATAATCTTCATACTGACTCATTTTACTCTACCTAATCACAATATACTTTTAAATTTTAAACTACTTATTTCATACTTAAAGGTTATTTTTATTTATTTTTAATGTTTTAAATTTTATATATTTTTTATATTTTATCTTTATATTATTTTTATATTTTATTAGTTAATACTTTTTGTACCTACTTTATTGTAATAATTATTTTGTATTAATGTAAACCCAATATAACCTGATGATGATCTTAGACTAAATCTAGTTTTTTTTTTTAAATAGGTATTAAGTATTTATTATAAGTATTAAATATTGTCATTTATATCACACAAATAAAATATCACAATTTAAAACTGAGGTTAGGTAGTGATTGTGATTGTGTTAATTTATTAAATAATCGGGGATAAAATGTAATTTTGAAAATATTAACCTATACCAACCTGTTCTTCTTTAGGAAATATTTCAGTTATTAAATTTGATATTCTGCGGGAAAAAAAATCAGTGCCCCTGAAAATTAAAAGATACATTTAAATTAAATTTTTTTAAATTAAAATAAAGTTTATAAAGGTCATTTAATAATAATTCAAAGCTAATATCCAAATAAAATGTTATACTTTTCAAATGTATTGCATAGTCATGATAATAATGGGAATATAAACTTTTAGTTATTGTTTAACACAAAATTAGATACTAAATAAACTAGTAGGAGTAAATTATAAGTCAATTGGTGTAGTAGGTAAAAAACCAATATTGAATTATAATAAAATACTTGCTCTGATCTTGAAAAATGAAATTAATCAAAAACTTGGTGAACGTATTTTGCCCTTCATCTGAGATACTACCATTATTTAATTTTGAATCAACTAAGATAAATCTGCCATCATTTGTGTTTTGTAACATGTCTTTTATTGTCTATAAATAATTATATGTTGATTAATAGTGTTCAATTACAAATAATTGACTACACTGCACTACATATTAAATTATGTTACTTTATTAACATAGAATTTACTAGGCTGGCAGAATTCATTATTTATTTTTATATGTATGAATGAATAATACCTGAGAAGTCCAATCCATTGGATTATAAGTACCAAATTTTACATGACTCTGGACAGAATTGATGGAAGAACTTCGAGACGAAGAGGAACTATTATATGAAGAATATCTTATGTTAGGAGATACTGCAGTTTCATTTTAAATTTCATTATTTGACACAGAATTGACAGAAAATTCAAGAGATTGTATAGGAGCATATTGAGAGATATCAATTAAAGCCGCATTGGGTTCAGGAATAAGAAAATTAGCATACAACTCCTACAAAGAAATTAGTTTTAAAAAAATATGGAAATAATTAAAAAATCTATATAGATAAAATATAAAATAAAGGTACCTATATAGATAAAATATAAAATTATGAATATAAGTCGGTTACAATGCTATTAACATAGATTTGTATAGTATTATAGTATGTAATATCTACACATAAATATTAAATATGTTTGTATTAAGTAAAATTAATAGGTATTATACGAGGATGTATTAAAATATACATTTATTAATTATTAGTTTATATAAAATAAAAAAGGTGCATATTTAGATAATATATGGTTAGGTAGGTACAACTTTTAATTTAAAATAAACATCATGTACCTACCTACATGATAACTACAATAAAATCTAATTTATTTAAGTACCTATCTATGTTACAAGGATAGTTTTAGTACAACTAATTTAAAGTACTTACTTGAGACAATTGACCATCACAATTGAAGTTGTCCATTGGTAAATCAGCCATTATATAAACCACAGAGACAGAGTACAGAGTAACACTTGTTTAAAATAGTTAATTAAACACAGTCCACATAAAGGAATACTAATAAGTAATTAACAAATTTAAATAAAGGTACTGTCAAAAGCACAGGTAATATAATTGTAAGACAAACACGTGTCAGTTGAATTTGAATTCGTAGTCCGTTCTATAATGTTAAATGTGATAATAACGAGTGCGTGAGTTGAGTTGATATCTTATGGTGTTAAAATCAACTCTCCGCCGTATTTATTTTTAGAGCATGAATAGTGAATCTTATCATTGGTTTGAGCTTATTTTACCATCAATTGTTTTCAATTCAAAAGTATTACATAAATGTATTTTTAATACTGATAGGTTTGAAATCAAATAATATAAAGCATTATCTTAAACAATGTTATTGTTATTCCAATTTCCAATAGTACAATAATTTTCAATTCAATACAATTATGTCTTTAATTTACCATTTCAACCAGTTTTCAAAATGACATATCCTTAATATTGAAATTAAAATCCATTCTTAATTTAATGCAATTATATGATAAGTGTACGTAACATTTGATCGTGTCAGATAAAACTCAAGTAAAGTTAAATACACATTTAATAAATAATTATTTTAAATTGCGTGTGGATTCACGTAAATTTCATTAAAAGAACATGCCAAAGGAGTTAAGATAACTCTACATGCCACTGAAGTTAAATACACACATGTAAACCCAAATAGCAAATGTTACATCAACTGCAAAATTTCTATGTGTGCACAATACATTTTTGTACCGGGAGAAACTTCTTTCTACACCGGTGGTTATTATGATTGGTGCGCAGTTCAAGTAGGCTAGATTGTTGCTGGTCAAGTCTTCGGACAATCCCTCCATTGACTGTATTTCTTCACTTAACATTTTGGATGTACGATCAATTGTTTGTTATGCATCATTAAAAAAAAAACAAAAAATACTTTTGTTGTTTTAGTTTCGATATTTTTAAGTATAGATAAATGCTTAGATTTATGCAGTATTTCCCATTTTTTAAAATTCTAAACCTCCCTTGTAGATTATAAAACACCTCATACATCCCCACGTCAATTAGAAATACAAATTTGATGACATTTTTTTTTTTTATTGATTGTTATAATAAAACAGTTTAAATATGAAGTATAAAACAATATATGCTAGTATTAAGTACATAGTATTTAATCTTTCAGTAAATTTTTGCGTTTTTTAATGAATCAATCTTAATATATTCCCTATAAAACTGAATACCCTTAGCCATGGAATCACTGAATATCTGCAACACCATTTGTCAAATTTGTATAAATTATCATCTACAATTCTACAATAATGTCTAAAATATAAATATTTTGTTTAGTTACTTGAGTGGCTAGTTTCACACTCATTTTAGCAAAATTGTCTGGAGCAATATGTCTTGGTGTTATTTTAGGGCATACTTTGGTTGGAGAGTTTGAATTTCTTGCTATATCATTCATATATACATCTACATAATGTGACCATCTAATAAAAGGCTTTTCTGGAGACTCCTAAGTATATATATTATAACTTATAAATAAGTATTATTTAAATGCAAAAGGTTTGACCTGTTTGGTGTTCAGTTATATTACTTACTCTTAAACTCTTTTTGTTGTACAATCTGTTTCTGACATTTTTTATTAGATGAGGTGCATCAGAAAACATGTACACCTTTTTATTGTTTTTCAGAGGATGTTCAAAATAATTTTTTACTTGGCCTTTTTGACCACTAACTCCAAGTTCAGCCCAAAGTTTTCTGTTGGTTGATGCTCCATCAGAAACCACACCATTGACGTTCGCACCAATACCTTCCAGAAGGCAAATAGCTTTTATGACGAGCTGAGCAAGAACTATACCTATTATAATTATTTAAAACTGAGTATTATTCATAATTTACATTTAAAATAAAAAATTAAACATTATTAAAACATATATTTTTCATTAAAAAATAACTTACTGCTTGTTATTATCAAATATTGAATATAGAACATGAACTAAGTTATACATAGTCAAATGTGCCTTAGAATTGTATGAAGACAGTAGATTTATAAAATAAATTATAAATCATTTATTTTACACGTGTCAAATATTTCTTGAAACATCAACATGCAATACACAAAACACAGTACACAGGCCTTAAAATGTTAAATTGCGTGAGAATACAGATGACAAAACATAGAAAACACAAAACATAAATTGAGTTAGATTATTATTAAATATTTCCATTACAATATTATTATGACAAATCACAACAACTACTATAGAATAGAACTGAATATATTATGTTTTACAAACAAACAGATAATACAATAGTACAATATTTTAAATATATAACATTAATTTTAATTGTTTGTACACCTTCCTTAAGCTAATGGTTGTGTTGAAGGTGTGAACTATACTAAGTAATATAATTTACCTTTTACAGGACCCCTAGAAGCAAACACTGCTACTGGCTGGGAGATATTTGCAGCTAAGCTTTGAAATATAAATACTAAACAATGATTAGCTTTTAACCCTGAACTTTTCACATCTTCACCAAAATCTTCTAGTCCAGAGTAATTTAAAGTTTTAGAATTTACACTAATACTTTCCCGTACGCATATTTCATCAAAAATTAACATGCCTTGCTTTTGATTGGAAGTAAGCATGCTAAATTTTTTTTTTAATAATTGGAAAAATTGTTTGTCAAATCCACATTGTGTATTAACAAGTGATAAATATTTACGTGTGGTACGTACAGAAGGCAAAGGTAAAATGTCTTGTTGTTTTAAAAATGTATACGTAGAAGGTGACCTATAAAAATTGAATTACCTTTCATTAATTATAATATTTAATTCAATATTAAATAATAATTACCGAATCCTTAATAAAATACATAATAAAATCCAGTCTTCACTGTAACGTTTATTATTTGGTATCGTCGCTCTACTTGTATTAATTATTTCTTTGATAATTAACTTCTGTGGATCATTCAAATTGTTTGAATCTAATAAATCATTTATAGAAGAGATAGACATATTTTTAATTTTAGCATGGGACTGTTCTAATTCAGTGTTTAATTTAGATATTTTTATTTGAAATCTAAAATACATATAAAAATATAATTACAATATTACATTATAATATTTAACTATCTGATATTGTATAATATAATTTCACTATGATTTTAATAAAAATATTACCTTAAATTACATTTCTGTAAATATTTTTTTTTTTTATAACTTTATTCAACACACTGCGACATGTTGGAGTCAGTGTAGAACCTATATATTTGTTTTTAGTAATCAAAGACCTACATTTGCGGCGTCTTAAGTAAGAAAACAATGTATTACAGTAATTGCACCTTTTTTTTTTCATCTATTAGGATAGGACACTTAACGTGGTGCCAAAAGTTGCTTTCAAGATAAGCATTTTTCAGATGTATTCCTAAACATAAAATCAGTTGTGTTAGATTTTTTTCACCAAGAACTAAAAGTTAGAATATTAAGACAACATAGAAAATGTATTGTTATTAATACTGGGATAATCAATAGGTTTTGGTCCACCTTGACATGTCAATTTCCAATCAAAAGTAATTATTGCCTGTGTTATACATTCTATATTAATAGGATATGTTAGTTTAATCATTCCTATACTTTCAGGTTGAATACAAAACTTATTGACATAAAAGTCAATTGATAAATCATCTTTGAGAACTATTTGTTTTTCAATCACTAATTGTTTCTTACTTTCTTCGATGTTGAAGTTATTAATTAAGGGTTTGTATAAAATTATAGTCGTTTCATTTTTGTATAAATTCCATCCTACTGGTAATGTCATACTCTCAATTACATTATATTTAAAGTTTGAAAAATAGTCATACTCCTAGAATAACAAAAATATTTATCCTCACAAAACATATTTTCTAAATAAATTAAAATGTTTACTTTAGAACAGCTCAAACGTAATCGTTTACTCAGACATATTTCGTTATTATCTAGTTCTGTAGCTAGTTCTTGTGAATTAATCTGTTGATCTTGTATAACCTTTCATTTATAGCATAAAAATTTGAAAATTAACATTTGTTTCATTGTTTTATAATAATTAAGCATAGAAATATATTAATTGTATAAAATATTTTAAATGATACCTCTTGTCTGAATAATTCCCTCCTAAATATTTCTGTGTGGCATTGTAAATTAGATACTTTATTAATATTTTGAGCACTTTGAGAAATAAGATTCTCATGTACAAAAACTGTAGGTATTGCCCCTTTCTTTGAGCCCGGTTTCACCCTTTGACCAATAAACTGTGTATAATTTAAATAGCAAAGTTACAAAACTAAATATATCTACATAATATTATATCTACTTAATGTTGGTCTACCATCTACGATACTCACACTGCTGCAGATATCACTTGGCACAGAGTATGATGTTAAAAAATCATCACTAGTGAAATTTTCTGAGCAAACATATTTTAAAGGTGTTTTTTGATTATTCACCTTACTTACAGCAGTATTCCAAACTAATTTTAAATCATTTGGTACTTTATGTAAAGATGTTTTTGGATTTTTTTTTCTGCTAGTACATCCAACCACAGAACATACACGCATTTTGTAATTCAAATGTATAATATATATTCAATTTAAAATACCAAATAAAAAAATAGTTCTCAAATTATTAACTAAAATTTACATTTTTGCAAATTATCATAACTAGGGCACTATAGGACTTGTTATAATATGTTATATTATATGTTCTATAGAGTATAGAGCCTTACCATAACTAAATAGATCTACTTAGTCATGCAAATTACTATAAATATACATAAATTGAGCGGCAAATTAAAAAAGGAACTTGGTGATTTGGTACATTTAGTTGTATTATAGATGGCGCTTGAGATCGATGTGTACGATTAGCTAGACAATTTGTGGACCCATCCCCCGCACTCCGCCGATCATGACGTTTCCAGTCCTGTATATCTTAGTTCGTGGAAATGCATATGGCGGCGGCTCGCGTATCAGCTCATTTTTCATATACGAGAATTATACACAATACGCGTTCCATGCATTGTTGCCAGATGTTCGGTTTGGATCGTATTTGTACGGTTATTTGAGAGCTTGTACGGTGTACAATCCAAAAATGAATACCGTACGCACAAATACGGTTATCCATCACAATTTACAAATATGAAAAGTATAATTTTTATATAATTTTAGAGACACATAATCGCGGTTACCCAGTCACATCATTACTAAATACCATTATTAAGAAAAGATTAGTAAATATTATGATAATAAAGAAGTTAAGTCTGGTCCATGGTTGTAGATTGTTTATCTATATACAACCGTGGTCTGAACCTGCGAATAACATGGAAACGAGCACGCGCACCACTAATATTATGTTCGAGCCTAGTACGTTTTACCCGGGTTGTGAAAAAGTCGCACTGTCACAGTGTCGCGTTGTCGAGGAAACGTGGTGCGGGGTCGGCTTATTTTTGATATTATTAATTATGGCACGCCCGCTAATATACTATCTAATACGGTGATAGTGCAGTTCTTCCCCCGTGATAAGAATGAAAAAAAAAGTAAAAACAAAATTACAACCCAAGTATACCAACTTCGAAATATAAAAATCCTATTTTATTAAAATTATTAAAAACTAGATAAATGTATTTACAAATTAAAATTTATCTACTCACCAAAAATTCAAATTTATGTATTCACCAAAAATGGCGCCAAAATGAAATTTGATATATACAAATAATTGATAGATTAACGAACGTAAATTATAATTGGTTATTAAAATTTATTATTAAATGGATTTATGTATGGTAATTCTTAATGAACGTACACATACAGATAACTGAATATTCTGTAAAGAGTATTTTATTTTAAGTGTCAAACAGTTTATTGAAACAAACTAATAGCCCTTATTAATAATTAACACTCAATGTTTTGTATCATTTAATGGCTATTATTATTAGATTTATTTTGACATAGCTTTTTAATGAGATATAAACTGAACTATTTTGTCTTCTTTAGTATGATCTATGGAGTTAGCATTAATTACTTGAATTTAACAATATTTATTTTTATAAGTAGTAAATAAACAATTTGCTTGTACTCAGTGCCAGTATTAAGAAGTAATGTAACAGAAATAGTTAACTCTCAACCAAGGACGTATTTAGGAGGCGTCAAGGGGGCATTGATCGTGAGCGTAAAATTTGAGAGGGCGTCAGAATCCAGAATCTTAAAACATCACAAAATAAATATTTTATATCATTATTTGATTAATTCACCTATATATATGTTAGTATTGAAAATATTCGTGTTTTTTAATAACCACTCCATATCATAGTTTATTTATTTATTTAATTAACGCCAAACGGCAATTTATAGATACATTGTAGTATATAGTAATTAAGTAATGATTGTTAAGAGGAAATTACAGCAGAAACAGTAGGTGGAACACAGTTGTAAATAATAAACTTAATTTAAACTTAAACTAAACAATATGCAATTATAAAGAGTACATGGTAATGTAAAATAAACTAGAAACTAAACATTCAATAAATATAAATACTTATCTTATACAGTTCAGATATAGGAGTTGTTAAGCAGACGGAGCATTCTATCTAGTGGGTTGTTCTGGGAGTAGTTAGTACGGTGGGAGTGGACACTGGACATGGAACAGAGAGTGATTTCTGGTTAAATGAACAGGAACGCGGAAAGAGATAGAAAACAAAAAAACTTTTTACTCAGTACAAGAACAAAAAGTACAGGACATAGGATTTGGGTAGGATACACAAGTTAATTGATAGATTTGGCATTATAGGATAGATTTTGGGATTATTTTATATCATAAAAAAAATATGATTCTGAACAAAGATAAAGATGTCATCCTTAAATTGTAATATATTTTATTTGAATATCAAAGTTAAAGTAATTATAATGATATAGTAATAACTAATATTCGATTTTTGTTTTTCCCGTCGCATTTGAAAACTTTTGGGAAATTTCACCTCTCTAAGGTACCTCGGATATATGTTTTGCTACCGAAAATCACCCCTGAAGTCCAAAAAAAAAAAACACACATCATAGTAAAATCAATGAGTAACCAAAAGAAAATATTCAGGATTTTGTTATTTTTTTGGTATTATGAATATACATACCACTATATCAGGGTCTTATATAGGGTTTTACTTTTAGACTATTCTTAAAAGAGGGTGCATAAGGAACAGTGCCCCAAGGCACCAAAAATGTAAATTCTTCTCTGCTCTAAATGTTAAAGTATTACATAATTTCATTACAAATGTTTTTTTATGTAACAAAGATATAAACCCCTTACACATCAAAAATTCAACATACTAATTTATTTTTTAATATGATTTATATTTACCTATATGACAGATATATTATAATTACTGAAAAAAAAAGTAATTTACTGTAAAAGAATCACTGGTATCTAACTTTCTAAGTCTTCACAAAATTAATTTTATGTGATAGCAACTGGACTTAAATATAATTTAATACTCAACTACAATTTGGTTTTTTATAATTTGAATGCAATGGAAGTACTTTTTTTTGGTAGTTACTTTTTTATTCAAAAGTGAAATACTCTCATTACAATTTTATTTGAGTTACAAAAAAAATAAATTTCATTACATAGTAGAATCATTTCTAATGATTAAATTTATATTAATGTTATTAATTACATATAAGTAATATTATTTTCATTTTTTAGTTAAGTCAATTAGATGGCAAGTGTATCCATTAAAGTATAAATCAAATCTTTAAGTAATGCATTTTATTTTCAAACTTGTATTAAAGTACCTACCTACTTACTTTAAAGTATTTCAAAGTCATTACTTATCCTAGTACTGACTTTGAGGCAACTGGTTGAATATATATTTATAGTTTAAATATTTGAATAAAATTCAAGTTAAAATGAATTTCATAATTTTAAAATAATGTGGAACATGTTCTGTTTAAATTATAATAGTTCTAATAGTTTTTACTATACATATGTGTGATATATTTTAAATCAATTATAAATATTTACTATTTATTTTTTTTTTTTGAGGTACCTACAAGTATTACATAAAAGATCATCAAGTTATTAGTGGTAAAGGTTTGAAAATAAATTTGATTAATTAGATTAATGAATTAATTTGATTAATTAGGCATTTGGATTAATAATTAAACTATTTATAAGTCGTTCCCATTGACATAAATTTAGGATAGAAGTAATGAAAAATAAAACTGTGTTTGTTTTTATTATTTATTTATGCTCAGTACCTATAATACAAATTATTTTAAAATATGGGAATAAATATATATATATATATTATAATACCTTGTCAATTGCAATCCTAATCATACTAATGTCTAATATACCAATTACCAAATAATTAATATATTAATTAATATATAATATAATATAATTAATAATATATAATATAATATAATATATAATTTATTATCTATACTATATATATATATATATATATATATATACATATATATATATATATATATAAATATATTATATATATAATATATATTATATATACCTGCAGCATTGCAACAACTACCTATTAATAAACTAATGTGGTTTAACATTAGATTGTAACTAAAAATTAATGTTTACAGTGAAAAAAGTGCCTATAGTTAGCGGTTACTTTAGTTTTAACTTTTAAGTATTAAGGTACATAATAATTACATTGTAAAAATATGAATTTAACATTTTTACTTAATCTGGAATTTGAATAGCTAAAATAAAAGTTAAACTGTGTTATTTGTTATTATTAATTATTTATTTTTAATATTATTTAGTAGCACAAATTGGATTGTTAGAAATTCCAACAAAATTAGTATATATTATGTAAGTACCTACTAAGTACTGTAAATTAATATTTTACATTTCAGAAAGGATTATGTATGCCATAACAGCAGTTTTAAAAAAATTTACAAAGATAAAAACAAAAAAAATCTAAAAATAAGAGTTGCCCTGCTAAAGTTAATATTGAAGTTAAAAAAACAACAATTAATGATACTGTAAAGAAAGATAAATATGTTAAAGTAAAAACAATAATACATATGCCACATCATCTACTAATACATCTACTATTAGTTAGTATTACTTATTTTGGAATTCTTTTTTTTACAGCTTATAGGTACCTAATACCTATTTATACTTGTATATTTATACCTACTCATTGACTTGTGTGTGTCTTTATTATTGAAGTATATGGAATCGAATATTATAAAATATCTTATAACTCTTTACATTAACAAAAATTTGGGTTATAAGGGAAAAAAACTTTGTACAAAAATAAAAGTGAGTGACTTTCAATTTATAAGTACCAATTCTTAGGTTTTCTAAAAACTGTTGTCAATTATACATAATATAGTGTGAAAAATACAAAGTGTAATACTTGAATCATCTTGGATTTATATAAATTTGGCATAAATACCAGTTCATAAAAATCAATAACCATATCATTGTACTAGTCATAATGATGTCCAACAAGTTACATAATATGTATAATGTGTAATTTATGCACTAACACTATTTATAATTTAAACTTAATACATAGATAAGTAATAATATTTTAATACATTTACTACATTAACTCATATGAATATATGAATATATTTATACAATATTATTAATGACTAGTTCCATGGGATTTAGCATTTGGTTGGTTCTTGTTAACATTAATTTGTAAACATCTCTGACGTTTATTTTTTTTAACTTTTTCACCAGACGGTGGTCGACCTACAGCTAGTCGCTTGCTTCCCCTAGTTACTTCTAGCCTTCGACGACTTATTGATGTTGGCTGAACATGTATTTTAGCCTTAGACACATGACGAATAGGTATCTGTTTTCCTTTGGTAGATAAAAATGTTTCCCAAGAAATTCTTGTTTTAATATATTAATTATTAGTATCGCTTATTAGTTATTTCCTTTTCAAATTAATATTTAAATTTATTATGGCTAATCTACAACCATTATTATGTCAAAATACATAACAAAATAAACAACTATCACAAATAGAAAAAATTTCAAATAAGTATTTTTCAACTTTGTTTTATTCACCCTCTTATGGTAATTTTACTTTGCATGACAACTGGACACATGCTTTTAGATTCTTAGTATAGAAAGATCTATTGGTTTTGTTTCACAATATTATTATTTAATCATTTTTTTTAAATTATTGATTTATGTCCTATGTCCATTACTAAAAATTAAAAATTGACACAGGTATGTTAACAATTAATATTGAAACCAAATGTTATGATTTCACTGTAAAATTACATATTTTATTTTTCCCTTGGTACCAAGACAGTAAATTTTATTGTTTCCCAACAATTCTCATGAATACATTTTTCCTGCCAATTGTTGATAATAATTGTTAGATATAAATTTCTTTCAACTGAATAACTGCATACTTATATTATTTATAATTTACAAAAGATAAGTAGGTATGTATTCTTCTAATTAAGTGCCAGATACAGATACGTTCGTCTATTATTATTTTTGTTCTAAGGGTATGAAATTAATGCTAAATGTTGAACTACTTGTGGACCCAGATTGGTAATCTAATAATTTTGTATTTATTTTCATCATAAAAAGGCATTTTGCATTTTAATTACAATAATGTTGTTTTTATAACAACAATAACATCTAATAAACTCAAACTAGTACATATAACTGTATAATATATAATATATTAATAATAATAACTATATTTATTTACAATTTGATTACATACAATAGTACAGGTTGATCTACTCACTAAAGCCAAAGGCTGTAGTTTGAGTAGGGTTCAAAAATATTATAGTAAAAAACTAAATATTACATAGTTATAAGAAAAATCTTTGATCATAATTTATGTTATATTATATGTTAATTAATAAGTTAATTAATATTATATGTCATATAAACTTAATATAAATAAATTAATATTAAATATAAATAAATTAAATATTAAATATACACTTAATATAAAATTATTAAATAATAAAATATTTAAAGTTTATTCCATCAATATAACGTTTAAACTATAGAAAATTGTTACAAAAACTGATTTTTAACCATACACAAATTTTGCAAAAAACAAATAATGAGTAAAATTTATTAAATTCAGTTATCACTGGAGGAATAACAATTACACTTGAAATATTATATCTAGCACTAGCATAAGAATGTGAAGAATACATAATTAATTCCTTATATTTAAACATATATATATATATATATATATATATATATATACATAATTTGTTGTGATATAAGGTATTTAAATCAGATATACAATATTCATTAAAAATATAATTGCTTAGGTATAAGAGGTATTTCAATAAAAATTTAGATAATGATGAATTATGATGATTGCACAGGTATTCATAGAAGATGTAGTAAATTATAGACCTTGTATACCTACCAAATTATAAAATTATAGTCAAAATGCATACAAGACTATTCAAATCTAAAAATGACTGTTATAGAAACAAACTAAACAGAAATAAAAAATAATTATTTATTTATAATAATAAAAATAAGTTTTAGTAAAAATAGAATTAATTATGTTGATTACACTGAAATGAATAAAAATAATTTATTTTTTGTTTCAAACTAAACTTTCCCTTAAAATTTTGAGAATGTATGGAGTACCCACAATGTGTAAATACATGTGCTTCTTTTGACAAATTACTCACATAAACTGTGACACATTTTCATAATATCTGGACCATACTACCAAAAAAATTATGAATTAAAACTTTTAACTTACAAAATAAATACAAATAATATTGATGTAGATACTAGATAGAACGTAAATGACAGTTTATATAATATATAATTTTATGTTCTTGCCATAAATCATGTTTCTCCCCGCCTCTTTGGACTCAACGTAACATGCCATCCTGGAAAAAAAATATTATTAATTATAAATTAATGTAACTTTAATAATCTGAAGTAAATGGTTGAAAATGATTTAAGATCTTAAACATGTCATACAAGTCATTAAATGTTAAATGTTATAATTAATATACCTATACAAATTGTACTTAACAGCTTAAATTATTGTTTTATTTTCATAATACTATAACGTATCTAGCGAATACTGAGTTGCGAATAGTGACCATTTATTAAAATATTTAACTCAGTTGTAAAGTTCTTTCAGGTTTTTCAAAAATATTCAATATATTTTCATTATTTTAATACAAATGTTGTTTTCTATGTTTATAATACTTAAAAAACTGAATCTATCCTGATTCATGCAAGTACGCAAATATGTTTTAATCCGTCTCATAGTGATTTAATGTATCAACACTATTAATACCTATAAAAATATTTATTTTATTAAAAATGTTTGAAATTGTATAAATAATGTCTACTGTTAATTAATTGAAAACTTATTCTTTTAAAATATTAAACCAAATAATATTTTACCTTTTTCGTCAATATCTAATTGTAGGTGCATGTTTGATTCACTTGAACTAGGATTTAATGTATCAACACTATTAATACCTATAAAAATATTTATTTTATTAAAAACGATGGAAATTTTATAAATAATGTCTATTATTAATTGACTTGGGGTAGATGGCTCTGAATTTCCCAACGGATATCAATTAGCATTGCAATTTTCACTATATTTAGGTAGGCACATAACTTTTTATAATTTTGAAAATGATAATAATAGTAGGCAGTCGGATAATAAATAAAATATATTAAAACAACTATAGTACTTGCGACGATTTGCACACTGTTGTTTTTCTTGACATATTATTCATTTTATAATTCGTATTTTATAATTTACTATATATTTATTTTATATTATTAATAATATGAACCTTCCTGCCGGTCCATCAAGAGTTGATCGCTCTCGAAGGCCCCTCAAAAGCATAAAAACACACATTATTAATATCATAATAAATGAATATTGTACATCTCGGCTGTCTATTCCTAAAACACAGTAAGTGTATTTCACAAAATTGTCCAGGAGAGACATTTTAGTGAAGTTGCTCTGCATTTCACATAGATGTCATTTATTTTAATGAAATTATTATTTTCAGATACCAAAGAAGTATTGAATATTTAATTTATTAATAATTTTGTCTCATCTAATAATACTCCTTGTGTAAACTTGAAAAATGTGTTATATAATACGGCTTTTACATTTTCGAACCATCAAAAAAAAAAAATTAACAACACAGTAAGTGATCTTACTGTGTTTCTTATTTAGTTACTGCATTTCCGATCAGTAAAAAGAAAAAAAACCCTGTAAGGTAACTTAACTTTTATGGTTTTTTATATTTTGTGAGCAATAATTTTGTTATACTGAAAAACTAACAATAAACACAGCCGGGTCACATCATGTAAAGTTTATATTTTACTAAATTTGAATTAAAAATTCATGTTTTTGATTTTACATAAACTTTTTTTTTTAACTTAATATTTAAATTCAAACAATGGGCTGGAACTGGCTACAGGGAACAGATTCTGTGGTGACGACAAAGCCGGCGCATTATTATTGATAGCAGCTATTTTTATGATAATATTCATCTAATAAGTTATAGTTCTAATCTATTTCTGTTATTTATTTACATTTTACTAGCCTTTGAATGACTATGGACAAATACACTGGACTAGAAACATACGTGCGGAGGTGAACGTGTTAATTGATATTTTCCTGTTCACGTGCGAATTTTAGTCTCACGTATATGTGTAATAGAAATTATTAATTTAGAAAGTACTCGATTCAAGAAAATCGTCTCAATGAGTAATACGTATTGTTTAAAAATACAAATACAAATTGTAGGTATTCGAACATTATTCAATGCATGAAAAAACAATTATATTAGTATAAAAAACTTACACAAAATCGATAGGAAAGTATACTCTCAAATGACGCAGGGAAATACTCGATTATTTTGTAACGCCCCAAATGTGAATGCTCGTATTGGGTTTTTTCGATCTGTTGTACTTACATATTCATAATTTTTCGTACATTCATAATACTGCGTATTTTGATATTTTTGGACCGTGAAAATTGACGACTATCTCACATCTCGCCTTTATAAAATTTCAAGTCAGATCAGAGTTTGAATGAAATACATTGGATTTTATTTTTCTATGATAATACAATTCTGTACAATCAATAATTTAAAAAAAAAAAAAAAAACTTATAAAATGATATGTAATATAATTTCACAAAAAATATTATTGCTCTAAAGTCTAAAACGCAAGAATTACAAACGTAAATATTATAACGATATAAATATTTCAAGTGTCAGATTTTTGAAGTAAAATTTAAATATCAAATACACCGTAAAAATTTAAAGACAAACATAAAAAACAAAAAAAAACGGATGAAAATGGAATTTCAATTAAGTCATATATTATGAAACATATAAATGCAAAAGAAGCGTATCTAACTTCTGAAACACGTCTTGGTTTTTTTCCTAATAACCTACCAGGTACAGTAAGTCCACGTTTAACGTCGAGGTTAGGTTTCTGGAAAACACAACGTTAACTGAAAAAACGTTTAATTCAAGTGAAACGATATTAAATCACATAATTTTATGTGAAACTTACATAAACATAGCAATAATTTGATAAACACATGTATAACAAACGACGTTATACTCAAACCATTGCAGTGTTAAACGAAACGTAAGGACTTCTACGACGCAATAGCGAAACAACGCTAAATGAGGCGACGTTAAACGAGGACTTACTGTACTTGTTTCGTTCGAAACATCATTACCGGTCTGTGATTGGGTATTTTCATTGAATATATAAACTCTCTTTTCCGCAATCTTCTTTGTCTTTTTATCATTTCCAGTGAATTCTTCTTTCGTGAATGTAAAACGTATTGATCGGTTGCATTTTCTCGAGTACCGGTGTTCAGCTATTGTTAACTCTCTTTGTCTGTTCCTTTGTTCGCGTTCTCGAATTTCCGCGTTTTCTTGTGTTTATAACATTTCGGAAGGCACCTACATACGACTGTCATCCATTAGATTATGTAAATGTATAGTACATCCGTTGCTATTTTAATATTTCGAAATGATCGTCCATATTTCAAGTGCTCTCTATTTGTGTGCACTACGCGAACACTATGTGTGTAAGGTTGTCGTTTGGACCTTACTGTATACAACTGTTTTGACGTATATCAGTCGAGGGTGTCCCCAGAAATCAACAGAATATAACGGAGATGAAAATCTCGAATACACGAAAAACGAAACTTTAGTACCTATTTGTTATTACTTCTAGGATCTCCATCATTTTTGTTGTTTTTTTTTTTTTTTTTTTTTATATGACCGGTGTTGATTTCATGATTTCAAAGTTTATTAAAAGTGTGCATACAGCTCAGCGTCAGCGCTTCTCTATAACGGTCGAGTAAAATTATTCTGTTCGGCGAACGGCTTCTACGCTGAGCGATCGATTGTGTTGCAGCAGTTATGTACTCGTAACACAGTGCTATCGTATTATTATTATTGTTCGGAATTTTCGGTTGAGCTTTAATAATATTATTGTGTTTATAATATTTACTTGCGGTGTCAAACAAATTAATTAGCATAAAATATGTATTATATAAAGTGCACAATTTTTTTTTTCGATTTCTTATTAGTGTAAATATTTGATTATTGGTTTCAGCGGCTGACCGAGCCGCGGAAAAACCAGGGAAATATAAAATAGTTCATATATTTATTAGAGAGTTTTTGCACCACGCCGCCGGTTAAAAATAACGTTGTTTACCAAAGCAAGTTTGTGCGCATGCGTAAAAAATATGAATTAATTATAGTAATCGGTTATATTAAACTATTTAACGGGCGAAATATCGGTCAGTTTTACGAAATCTTAAATCACCGGACGGCGATGGGCAGACGTGGGGGGGTCGTGTGACGATAAATAAACGGTTTGATTCTGCAGACCGTCGAAAATCGTTCGGAACCGGTCGCTAATGACGAGCGGACAGCGTTTATCGCCTTTGAGTCGACCCAGACCCAGACAAGGTAAACACAAAATCACACATCATATAAACTGCGTCCGAGTTTTTATCAAGTGTAAAAAGGTGATATTATGTAAACTGCGCCCAGGTAAAATTGTAAAGCTCATTTTTGGTAATTTAAAAAAGTACAATATCAGGACAAATAATAACATCTAACATTTATATTTGGTTCGTAATGATATATATTATGTAATAGCGATTAATATTATACACATTGGAAACACGGACGCGATGAAAATCGCCAGTTTCGTCAGTTGCGTCGCGCTAGTGGGAGACCTGCCGTATTTTTATAAATACCATGGTTTTGGACAAACATATATTTTGATCGGAAAAGTACACGATCATAGATTCACTTTAATAAGTTTCGTATAATTTACAAACCCCGACTTCATGGTGGGTGGGAGGAGCAGTGGTACGTCCGGCGGCGCGGCGCTGCGTACGGGTTTCGCGCGTTGTGCAACGTCTTTGGAATCGACCAGCTGGCCGGTCCGCCGGTCATCGATGTCCACCGACACATTGTGCCAGCACAGTTTTTTTCGATAAGAGAATTGGAGTGGGAGAAGGTGGAAGGAGTGTCCCGGGACCGACCGCCGCGTCGTAGACGTGAACACCGGGCGGCCGAACAGTCTCCGTCCGGCGACTGGTGACGCTGCGACTCGGCCGAGATTTCGGTAAGTATTTCTAACGCCTTTTATAAATTCGACGCGTTGATATCACTCGAACAGCTCGTCAACGGCGAATGGCAACAGCTTGGATTCTTCTCGCGCAGTCTCAAGGGCGCCCAGTCACGCTACATGCGTGTTATAGACGCTATAGACGTGCTACAAAGCTCATCGACCGTCAGGTACGACACATCGCGCTCCTTTCGCAGTTCGTTCACGAAATTCAACATGTCGACGGCGACAGCAACGTGGTCCCCGACGCCCTCTCGCGCATAGAGCTGTCAGCTCTCGAAGACGGTCTACCGGACCTGGCCCAATGGGCGGTCGACCAGGCCAACGACCCTGAGCTCCAACGCATTCTCTCCGGCGACACCGAGACGTCACTGGAACTCCAGGCGCGTCAAACCGATCGAGGACCTGTGTACTTTTTTGAATAGATATTGCATCGTTTTCATTAAATGTATTGATAACTTCTTTGACCTTATCAAAGTTCTTACCATAGTAAAAAGCTGCATTAAGCCACGTACCCCAACGAGTAATAACGGGCTGTGGTGGTAAACTTAAATTTGGGCACATTTCTTTAAAAGTATTTACACGAGAAGGTGCTTTTAAAAATATTTTTTTTGTGTTAGAAATTAACATGTCAACTTTTGGGTACTTATCCCTTATAGCTTCCGATACCCTATGAAGGCCATGGGCCATACATGTAATGTGAGTTAGTTTAGGATAAAACACTTTTAACGCTTTTCCAGATTTTATCATGTATGGTGCAGCGTCTGTGACATGAAGTAATACTTTATTATGTAATACTTTTTCAGGCCACAATAAACTCATTGAGTCATTGAACAATTTTGAAATCGTTTGAAAGTTAGCCTTTTCTAAGTTTTCAATTGCTAAAACTATTGGTTTTGTAGAATTTTCTGACGATAGGGAACCAATCATTACACAATATGCAACTTAACGCCCTTCGACATCGGTAGTTTCGTCAATTGATACCCAGATGGCCAGATGGAACTATCCCCTACTTCTTTTCGGATTTTACGTAATACGTCTTCATAACACAACGGAGCATAGTTTTTTCGTAGTGTCGATTCGTCAGGTAATTTTAATTTAATATATTTTTCGAAAAAACATTTGAATTCTGGGTTTTGTAGTTTCCAAAGTGGAATATCATTTGCCACCATTAAGGTACAAATATCTTTACTAAACTCATTCAGATTTTGATTATTTGTTCTAGTTTGATCAAGTGAATTTTTTATAAACTGTTGACTAACCTGGTCTTTGTTTGATTTCAACTTACTATTTTCAATGTGTTTAGAAGTTCCTAAATGTTGAGTAATCTGTGATTTTCTATCACACGATACGTTGGTTTCACAAAAAGTACAAAATAATATAGCTCCATCTCACGTAACAATGAGCTTTCTTTACTTTTGGCATTTTCTTAGAGAAAAATAAAAATTTGACACTAAAGTAGACAAAATATTATTTTATACGAACACAAAAACTGCGGTGGACAAACTACACCAACAAATTACCGTCACTAACTAATTGAAATACACAAGCCGTGTGCGTATACCTAAAGTGCAGATAAGTTATCTGAGACAAATACGCAGACTGTCGATAAAAATCGGCGACGGCAATTTCCCAATCAATGCTTAAAATAACTTTAATGCACACTCGCCTTGCTTTGCAAAAAAAAAAAAATTCATCAACTATTAAAAAATGCAACTTTTATGCAATTATATAGAAATATGCAATTAATATGCATTTTCATTCAAATATGCAAAAATATGCAAAAAAAAATTTGATACCTTAATCTACGTATTACGAAACGTCAAGATATTTAATCAGAATTATTATAAGTTAAATGTGGAAGAATATGCATTTGCATAAAAATCCGGGCCCTAATAATAAAGTAATACATAACATTTAATACCGATTTATATTCTATACCGATACATATATCACTTTCTGCATGAATATTATCATACGTTGTTTTATATTTGAGGACCGCTTAGTTGAGGTCTAAATAATGACCCGTAAGCCTCTCCACCGCGTCAAGGTGGGTCCTGTGGAGAGGACCTACCTATCAGTGGCGTATATAAGATTTTACTTTAGTTGGGAGTTTTAGAATCTGCATACATTTTATTGAGCTTTATTTTACCTTTATAGTAATTCATTTATGAAAATGCATTTCGAGGAAGAGGGGGTAGTCGAACTTACAAAAACGCTAAATACACCACTGAATCCTATCAAACTACTCTCCCGGAAAGTTACTTTAAATATTTAATACATAGTTCAGACTATTTTTATATTCATCAAGTCGATTCGTTAATAATTATTACTATTTGTGTACAACGAGAAAATTAGAAAATAAATAATCATGTTACTACTATAAGGCCCCTTTCACACGACGCCACCATGGTGGCGCGGCCATGGTAGCGCCACCAAAAAAGTATAGCCACCAAACACGCCACCAGCCACCAGACGCATATATTATTTTATAATTATATTTTACAATGTACAACATTTAAACAATCTAATTAAACCAATATTTAGTTCCAAAATGGAAGTTGAAGAGTTGGCATGTGTTGCTTATTTGTACAGCCATAGTAGACGTGCAAAGAAAAAAAAACAGAAAATTTTGGTTAGATACTGAATATGAATACCAACTCTTCCCAACTCTTCTTTTTTAAAATACGATTTGCATACTCTTTACTTGCAGAATTCCAAATGGCAGGACGATTTTCTACTTCAAATATAAATTTTTCTGTATCGAAATTTCGGCTGTCCATTTTGTTAAACACAGTGCAGATACGTCTGGTCGCGTGACTGGTGGCCGATCAACTGAGAAGAACGCGCGTTTTTCATAAGAAACCATACAAATGTTTTGGTGGCGCCACTTTATGTGATCGCGCGTCCAGCTATTTTGGTCGCGACCGTTGCGACTGGTGGTGGCGCGGCCAAAAGAAACACAGAACTAGATACCGGTTTTCACACGTGGTGGCGCGGCCAAATTGGTGGCGCCAGCAGTCGCAACGGGGTCGCGACCAAAATAGCTGGACGCGCGATCACATAAAGTGGCGCCACCAAAACATTTGTATGGTTTCTTATGAAGAACGCGCGTTCTTCTCAGTTGATACTTGATCGGCCACCAGTCACGCGACCAGACGTATCTGCACTGTGTGTTTATGGACAGCCGAAATTTCGATACAGAACAATTTATATTTGAAGTAGAAAATCGTCCTGCCATTTGGAATTCTGCAAGTGCAAATCGTATTTTAAAAAAGAAGAGTTGGGAAGAGTTGGTATTCATATTCAGTATCTAACCAAAATTTCCTGTTTTTTTTCTTTGCACGTCTACTATGGCTGTACAAATAAGCAACACATGCCAACTCTTCAACTTCCGTTTTGGAACTAAATATTGGTTTAGTTAGATTGTTTAAATGTTGTACATTGTAAAATATAATTATAAAATAATATATGCGTCTGGTGCCTGGTGGCGTGTTTGGTGGCGCGCACCATGGTGGCGTCGTGTGAAAGGGGCTTAATACATGATGTACTCAACTGGGTACAAATTATGGTTTTCGAAACGTATAATCATTGATTATAAATACTAGTATTTATAATCAATGGTAAGACTAAATTTGAAACTTATAATTAGAAACAACATGCGATTGTATGGCATATATTTACCATTATACACATGATTGACATTATCTGTAACATTGTTATGAAATGAAAGTTTTTTTGAAAATGTATTTTTTAATTGGTTTTATCGGACCAATAGTTTAAAAAATCGTTGCATATTAGCCAAACTATTGACTGGACTATAGTAGAGGTTTTATTAAATAAAACAAAAAAAAATTAAAAATTAAGAAAAAATTATTTTTTCATTCAAATTTAAGTCTTTTATTCTTAGAAATTAATTGTTATTTGAAAACTATTAAGAGCATAATTTAAAATTCATTGGTTTTCTCGTTGTTCACAAATATCATCCAATATTTACAATTACAATTTATCAACATAACATTATAGTGTAATTTAATATATTATTGCAGGGACGGATTGGGCCATAGGGAAATCGGGAAATTCCCGATGGGCTGCTTACTAAATAGTAAATAGTGGGTAAACGTAAATATAATAAAATAATTAATAAATATTACTATTGATTATAAATTATATTTTATTCAATGATATTACGTAATAACAGTCTATAATATAATCTATAATATAATAACGTAAAACATTGTAAATTGTAATAATACAAGTATACAACGTCTACAACAGAAACTGAATAATATTAATTATCAATAAGTAATACCAATAGGCAATAACAGCTGTAATCAAAAAATCGACTTCCGTGGACAGTAAAATCTATAAATAATTGGTTATTCGGGTTGTCGTCGATCAGATGGGCCGGCGGGTAATGACGACGAATATTAACGATTCAAGTCGATGCGGGTCGTTAATATGAATACCATATAATTCAAATATAACTTACAACGGTCTAAAGGATGAGTTAATACATTTTGCGAAAAATTGGGACAAGTTAAAGAAAAGTCTTGCTGAATCATTTGCTACTTCATACTCTTTGGAGCTAACACAAGATGAAGAAGATGACATTGAATCTCAAATGAATCCTGAATCACAAAATATAACTTGCAAGAGTTGCAAAAACTGTGTTGTTTGTTGCTATAACATTTTACAAAAATATAATTTATATTGTGATGCATATGCTAATTTATTTTTGGCATACAAATATGTACTTACTCTACCATCAACTCAAGTATCATGTGAAAGATCTTTTTCTTTCTTAAAAAATATTAAATCAAGACTTCGTAGTCAGCTTTCGGATCCAAAACTAGAAGCATTCATGTTAATGGCCATCGAAAAACAGAAATTAACACTATTGGATTCAGATAAAATAATAGAAGAATTACAAAAAGAGAGTTTTCTTTTAAAAAAAAATCTGTCATTGTAAATTAAACCATTTTATTCAAATAAAAAATAATTACTAACATTTTATTATGTAACATTTATTTATTATGTAGGTAATACTATTGCTATTTTTTATTATTACATTTTATTGTTAAAGGTTGATTTTATAATAACACTGATTATAGTAGACTACTCTTTAAAATACTAAAAAAAAATACCATCTTCAGTATGGTACACTTGCCAGTTGCCCCCAATCTCCCAATAAATAGTGGGCCGGTAAAAAAGTATTTTCCCGGGCTGGTCCAAAATTCCAATCCGTCCCTGTATTATTGATTTAAAATATTCCTCGCGTACGCGCTATGATAAATAAATCACTAGTTTAATTTCGAAAAAATATTGGAATTATCAGATAAATTTAAAGAAATAAGTACCGGAACCGAATCGAAAAAATATGCTGATAGAACGTGAAAAAAAAAGCGTCTGTCCTTAAAAAAAATGATGAAAAAAATCGAATGAGGGTGCAAAATAAAATTAGAATACAGTAAACATTTATCCTAGGTTTTCCTAACAACATCTGAAATTTTTTTTTTTTGGACCAGAAACAATATTAAAATATTAAAATAAATTGTTGATACTCATGTTGATGGTTTAATAAATATACATAATCGTTAGATATAAGTTAACAATATATAAATTGAGATCAAGAGAGAATTATAATAGGTCAAAAAATTCTTCCGATATACATGACGGGTAATAATCACCAGGGCCGGATTAACCTAGGCGCAAAAGGAGCATTTGCTCCAGGGCGGCATAAATATAATTGCCAAAAAAATATATATATATATATATATTAAGTGCCATAATTATTAAAGTAAAATTTTTTCAATTATAATAGCTCGTATTATGATAGCTCGTATAGCCCAAAAATAATTCCGAGAACGCAATGTCAAAATATCGTAAATGCGATGATAATTAGGTCAGTTAAGTTGAACACGTGCATAATTATATAGGTATTTATAATTTAGGTATAAAGTTTTCAGGTTTTTATCGTTTTCAATAAGGCAATAACAATTCATAGAATCTATCGTAGTACTCAGTAATATCTGTACAATTTACAAATTAATTATTGGATTTTCTATAATATAATATCAAATAGTGGCAACACTACTGGGACTCCATTCCGTCTACCAACAAACTTAAACACATAAAATGTTCTGTGAAACAGTGGTTTACACCTCCGGACCTCAACCGACGTCAAAATATTGCCATCACTCGTCTTAGAATCGGCCACACCTTTCTCACACACTCCTTCTTTATCAGCAAAGATCAACCCCCTATATGCAACACATGCCAAACCCGTATCATCATAAAACATATTTTTGAAGAATGTCCAATACATGAACCTACCCGCACTCTTCTCAACCTCCCATCTAACATCAAAGAAGCTTTAAACGAAGAACATACTTTAAAAACCATCGAATTCATCACCAACGTCAACCTTATCAACAAAATATAGTTTCAATATAAATTTAAATTGTAAATCTATTTAAACAAATAGTATTGTAATTTACTTTTCTTTTTTGTTAAACTTAAACAAAAATTTAGGCTAATAACCATTGTAGTTGAAGCCTGTAAACCTTTAAATAAAAAAAACAAAATAAAATATCAAATAATATGTCATGTAGGTCGTAGGTGAATCAATTTATTAATATTGTATTTGTATTTTGTGACTGTTTTAAATTCATTTAAAAAAAGTTATTCGGAAAACTATTCTGTGATACTTAACATATAGTTATACTTTTTAGTGTAAACTGTAAATTGATTAATTATTATATTAGGTATATTTTATAATTGTACTTTATTTTTTAAATTTATACATTGAAATCAGGAATTTTCTTTTGGTCTTATTAAAACCTATTTTTTGGGGGGGGGGGCAATAAATATTTGCTCCAGGGCGGCATGGGCCCTTAATCCGGCACTGATAATCACATAAACCTACCTATAAATTTTAATAAAAGACAACTGTCCAAAAAATAAATTCAAATCGTTATGGACTATATTGGGTTATCATTAAATTAAAAACAGAAAATATTTTAATGGAACGTAGAAAACGAAAAGTGTCTGTTCTTAATAAAAATGATGAAAAATAGAATGAGGGCGCAAAATAAAATAAAAAACAGTAAACATTTATCCTAGGTTTTCCTAACAACATCTGAAATTTTTTTTTTTTGGACCAGAAACAATATTAAAATATTAAAATAAATTGTTGATACTCATGTTGATGATTTAATAAATATACATAATCGTTAGATATAAGTTAACAATATATAAATTGAGATCAAGAGAGAATTATAATAGGTCAAAAAATTCTTCCGATATACATGACGGGTAATAATCACATAAACCTACCTATAAGTTTTAATAAAAGACAACTGTCCAAAAAATAAATTCAAATCGTTATGGACTATATTGGGTTATCATTAAATTAAAAACAGAAAATATTTTAATGGAACGTAGAAAACGAAAAGTGTCTGTTCTTAATAAAAATGATGAAAAATAGAATGAGGGCGCAAAATAAAATAAAAAACAGTTGATACTGTTTCTGGATTTTGGTCTCAAAATTAATTTTTTACCTTAAAAAGTTTGTTCAACTTACTAGGATCCGTTTTCTTACTATTTGTTTGTAATTCGTTTTTTAAACCTTGGATATCAGCTTTCATGTTTTCTACCGTTTTCTTTAAACACGCATTTTCTCGTTCCGCAGATAAATAGCTTGACACGTAACTCTGATCAATTTTCCTATTTTCTGAGCACATTTTTAGAGTCTAAAAAAATGTTTAACGTTACATACATAGTATACGTCTAAGTCGACAAAAGATAATATAATACCAAATTATCTGGAATGTATTTATTATATTAGTTTATAAAATAATGGAAACACTTGTTTGATCATGTATGAGTTGGTGATAAAAAATACGACGAAGTAATTAAAACACAATTTGTGAACAATATCGATTAAAGAAAATCCAATGATGCAATACACCAATATTTAATATTGGTAATTTACCTATTACGTCAGTCAAATAATAATTTATTTACTATATGCCGATATATACTAGGGTTAAACATACGACTCATAACACTCATTTACATGCATCTAAGTCTATGTGAAAGGACATAATTCCAACTCAAAAACCAAACAACTCAAAATAACTTATTATTTATTACAATTCACCCCTTCTATAATTATAAACATTATTTACTATCATATCGCTTAACGTATTCTCACTTTTTAAATTTTAACCCAAATTATAATTAATTTTGTATATTAACTCTTATATTCAACATTTCACCAATCATACCCATCGAATCAAAAAGAATTATATTTTAATAATATTTTAGGTTGTATTAATTCGCGGGATAATATTTTTCCGACACATCGTCTTTACATTAATTTTGATATCAATGTTCTGTAAACAACTCGTATTTAAATCACCTGGAAAACAAATTGCAAATCGCGTTCTAAAATTGCCAAAAACTTAATGGAAAACATAAACATAAAAAACTATTGAAAATAATTCCGGTGATTTTATATATTTTCTCATAAAATATTATAAATGTAATGATGATCAATCAAATAAAATTGATACATGATATTTGTAGTCAAGAAAAATGTTTACTAAAATATCAAAATAAGATAATCAATTTATTTTATATTTTATATAATTCAGAAAAGTATTTAATCACAAGAAATTATTAATATACATGGTTAAATGTAAAATACCATAGATGAAACAAAGATAATTAAAACAATTATAAATATCAACTCTTGTTAATAATATGCCTATCTTGTAAAATTCTTTTCCTTTTTAAAAAAGTCTAGTTGACCTTCTTCATTCGGTATACCAAATGAATTATCTTAAAGATTAAAATATTTCAACCATCTAAACTAACTAAATGCTATATTGTATGGTAAAAAAATTAACAGGGTGAAGTTAAAAATTCGTAGACCGATGAAAGATGCCATTAATTAATAAAGTCGTAATTTTATGATCACGGTTTTGTTTACCATTTTTATCTTTCATATCTTTGATTTTACGACACAGTTTAGAATAGCGTTCACTATGGTAATCCGTTTCTATTTCATTTCAATTTTATTCCCTTCTTCATCCAAACCCTCTAACATTTAAAACAATCGATAAATGTATATAATATACATTTAAGTAATATATTGGTTCCATTCAAGCATCGACTCTTGAAGCCTTCAAGTTGAAGGTAGTATCACAGAATAGATGAAATCCAAAAGTTGGATGCGAAATTCATTTTGTCAATTTGTTTTTGACAACGCAGACGTAAATATTGATACCATAGACGGATTAAATACATTTCACGCAATGGGAGGCATCCAATGTATAACTCCTTTCACCTCAGTGTCATGTGAAACCAACATTAAAAAATTAGTTACGACCCTCGCTGCTCAAACTATTGAAGAAGTCGATCGCATTCAACTGCATACTTTTCAACGAACAGTTAAAGAAGGACTATCAAACATTAAAATCAATGATGTTTATCGCAAAAAAATAACAAATGAAGTAAAACTTTTACCTAGCGATTTCTTATGGATTTATGGTAAGTGGAAAGATTTAATCGATATTCCAGGTTGGAACAGTTTCATGGAAAAGGTCAACTTAAATAAAACGTACTCAAGATCACGAATATTGTGTCTTCCATTTTTAAAAGGTCTATGGTATTATCCCGATTTTTTCATTCTTTCCAAGGCTTCGGTCAACGCTGCAAAAAATTCAAATAAATACACGCATAATATTAGAAAAAAAACACATATCTATTGGTCTAAATCATAAGTCAGTAATTAAACTTGAATTGGTTTAATATAACCGAAGTGAATACAAAATTAACGAATAATATAAATAATGCTTCATAAATTATAGCAAGCAAACAGTAAAACAAATATTATACGAACGTAGAATAAAAATTAAGAAATACACGCTACATCCCTTATATCCTATAACTGACCAATATACTCGACTTATAAATAGCCAATGCCTTAAAAATATACAATAATGTACTTAAACACGTCATATTAAATTTTCAAAAATTTTTGTTAAATATTAAAAACTTTATTAGAGATTAACTTCGAAAAATCTTGGTACTTATTCTTAGAGCTCTATCTATTTTTGACCCATAAGTTGTTATTTTTTTAAAACTTTTATAAATAATCAAGCAATATGACATTAATATATTATGGAAATTTTAAGTTTCTTGCAGCAGTACTTCCCGAGTTATGACTGAAGAATTAAAATCAATTTAGTGAAAGAGTCTTTTGCGGCAAATTTTCCCCTTTTTACTCGGGTTTTACGGGACTTTTTCCTCGCGTCTGGGAATACTATTGAGAGTAGAGAAATATGATATGTTTAAAGTCAATATACAGTTTTCAATCTATTGAGTTGTTCTACACTGACAACCCTGAACAAGTTTTAATAGAAAAAAAATAAAACCAATAGATTCTTCGTTTTACTCAGAATCTAAAGAATATGTGTAATGTATTAACTAATCACATTAAATAAAATAATAAAGCTATTCAATTATAACATTTATTATAGTTCAATTATAACACAGCAGAAATCAAATTACAGAATCAAATGCAACTCGTTACCCAGACGGGAAGTAATGTCGGGTACCTAATAGATAAGGATCATTAGGATTTCAATAATACATAAACCGATACTTTGATCGGCAAGTATCAATCGTGTAAACCGTTTAATCTTTCGTATTATATAATATCGACGTATTCATAAATACTTAGTTATCTGAAAAATATGTTTACCATCCAATCTAATTATATTTAATGATTTAACTTATCATTGATAGTTGGACGAAGCAATTTTCGGGTGAATTTTAAAATGTTAAGATCTAAGAGAAATACTGCTGAGACTTGAGATAATTCAAAAACTATAATGCTATTAATTAGCATAAAAAATAACTAGATATTCACTCACTTTCTTCTTCTTTTAATTCAAGCGAATTTCTTTTATTTTTGTTATCCATATGAAATATCCACGCCACTTTTTCATCCTAAAACCAACGTTCAATGCATTATTCGATTTTACGTGTACATATTAGTCTCGTGATCAGTTGCTTTCGTTCAATACCATGGTCTCCTTTATATGCTTCAATGTTGGTTCCTTTTGTTTCATTAAACTGTTGTACTGACGTTTTAACGCTGATACCTTTTTCTCGGAATCAATCAAAAGTTCGTTTGTATATCTGTTGTCTTCTTGTAATTTGATATACTTTTCTTTGATAGATCTAAAGAGAGATAAAATGTATATTATTCATATGAAAAAATCTCTCGTGTGTTTGAAACGAGATATATTACTCTAAACTTCTGATTTTATTGTTTGCCATTTCAAGTTTTTTCTCGTAATCTACTCGTGATTTTCGATTCATTTTATTTTGTGTTTCGAATTCTTTTTTATCCTGTTTTAATTTTTCTGTCGCTTGGCTGAGTTTGCATAACGTTTTATTTAAAGTATCGTTTAGCTTGATTATTTTGGGTTCATCCTGAAAAAAAGGGGAAAACCCATTATTTATTTAACCGAAAATGATGGATTCCATTCACAATGATATTATAATTTAGTAATCATTATGATGAAACGCTCCCGAGAAAATTATTTACTTGACTGGTTTCCTTTATAGCATTTTTCGCCATTGATTTTTCCAATTTATCTTTTAAGTCGTTATTTTCGGCTTTCAAATGCTTATTTTCGGCTTTCAAATGCTTATTTTCGTTCTCGAACTTGTCGCATCTTTCTGTATTTGCTTTTGAGAAGTTTTTCAATATTCCGTATTCTGAAACGATCGAAAACACACAATTTTAGACGTCTTACACAATATTTCTTACACATTTTCTGTTACGGATTAAACCGTCGATTTTTTCCAAACCTTTGGTCTTGTCGTCCTGTAGTTTGTCAAATTTCAATTTACAAGCCTTCATGTGCACGTCATATTTTTCATTGGCGGCGACCAACTTTGCTTTCACGTCCTGTCAATTCATAGAGTGGCGTTTTATCGTATCAAGTGAAATGATTGTACGTGCACAATTCGCGTTGACGATATACACGATAAATAATTGCTTACTTTTAATTCATTTAACAATAGTTTTTTCATGTGCTGTTCACGAAGAGTGTCTTTTTGTCGAGGCGTTAAGTTGTCGTCTTCGAACAACCAGTTTCTTTCGGCCTCTCTAAATTCTCTTATTGTTTTTTTATCTTTCTTTATTTCCTCGCGCATTATTACTCTACTCGATTCGGAATCTCCGTACATTTGTTCCAGCCTCTGGAGTTTTATGTTCAAACTGTATCGAACAACAAAGATCGGAAAAATAAATTAAATTTGTTTTTCTTTTAATTACGACGTATAGACAATACTTTTTTATTCTCACGAGCAACACTCCAATGATGCTTTCGTACTTCAATACCAAACGTGAGCCTATAAAAAATAACATGCCCGTTAACAGAATCGGTGTACGCTTTGGCAGTGACGGACCTAGGATTTTTTTTTGGGGGGGGGCCCAATATTTTTACATCAGTACATATTTTTATAAAAACACTTATGTTGGTATAATGGTGTATAAAAACATATTATTAATTATAATGTATTATATAAGTGTACGCACAAAAAAAAAAAAAATTGAAACTAAAAATATTTGTATATAAAAAAAATATAATTAATAGTAGTGTTTTATAAACAAAATTAAAAATGTCTCGAATGTTTTTTTGCAAACAAATCTATTACTTCTTCTGGTTTTACAACAATTTGATGATGAATATTTAATAATGATAACCCATTCAAATGATTTTCTCCCATTGTCGTTCACAAATACGATTTGATTTTTTTTAAGCTCGAAAAAGATCTCTCATTTGTTGATGTCGTTACAGGTAATACAGCAAGAATAAGTAATAGTTGCCGTATGTTTGGGAAATATCCACCTTCAGTCACGTTAAATGCTTCCATAGCCGTGCTGATTTTTTTTCTGGTTGTTTAGCCCAATGTCAAATCAAAAACAAAATCAGAAACCTGAATTTTTCGTGAATCGTGATTATAAGTTTTACGTCGCAGTTATATTCTTACACATCTTATGGACCAAGAGGGGGCCCAAGGGCGTATTTCTGGGGGGGGGGGGGGGCGATGGGGCGATCGCCCCCCCTGGGCCTTTCAATTTTTTTTTTAACTTTTTTTTTACATGATCTGTATTATATTATAATAATCATTAGAAAAAAAAAATACGAAATTATTTAAAGTCATAGATTATGATATAGATGTGTAATATATTGATAGAAGCGCTCGGAACTTACTCAGCTAGTATCGTATCGATTTTATAACGACAGATACTATCTAAAAGTATCTGTCGTTATAATGAACGTTATCTGATACTGAACGTTCGATAATTTTTTTTTTTTGTTAAACACGAAATAGTAATGATATTATTGTAGTACACGAATACGTCTTCACAGTTCACGTAGTACACTAGATGCTTGCAAAATAATAGATAGATTTGCAGAACACAAACGATTCAAAGAATTTGTTTTATAGAATAATAATTTTAATTAGTTTGTGCTTCATTTAAAATAATTTTTATTTATTTTTAAGCCTAAATATTATAGTTAAATTATTTGTGTTTATTTTTTATTCCTCAACATAACAAGTCTAAAAGTCGCCCCCCTTAAAATAGAGCCAGGGACGCCCTTGAGGGGGCCAGGCCCTCTCCCCCCCTTAAATCCGTCACTGCGCGTTGCAACTGATGAAGGTGGATGGCGAAATATTTAACACGCGATTCGAAATCCGTATCACAGCGTTGTTCACAATCAATGTAGATTGAATCGTATTTATATTATGTTTATACTTACTCTCTCTGTTTGCGGTCTTCTCGCACGATTTCCAGCTTTTATCCTCCTGCGGAGTACAATATTAATAAATATTATTATTGTTATTTTTTCCATTATACTTTCGAGTGTGAAACAAACACCAGATGTATTTTAAGTCACGAAAAAATAACAATTCAATCTTCACATATTATTATGGTATGTCATTGAGTAGCTTATTGTACGTATGTGCATTTTGAAAATTTAAGTTTTTTTTTTATAAATTTACCATTCGATCAACGCACTACCGATGCTGTTCGAACATCGAAGATTTTTACTCACGATGATATGGGTGGTGTAATCATCCACGGTTTTTCGTAAACCCGCTATGACTTCTGCAAAATTGTACATTTCGTCCATTGAATAAATTGTGGCAGGATTTGAGGAATGTGTAATCACTTTTTTTTCTTTCAATTTTGCCTAAAATTTAAATAAATCATTTCAAGAAAATTCTTAAAGTCAACATATTTTCGTCATTACATTTTCTCTTTTTAGCATTTCGTTTTCCTTGGTTAATACTTCATTCGAATCTTTATCAATCTTCCATTGCATATGATAGTTTTTGAATTTGTTTGTTTTTCTTGTCACTTCGGATTTCAGATTTTCTACATCTTCCTGTAAAATAATTCGATTCGTCATTACGTGTGCACTACGGACACAAAGTCTATAGACTTTTATGACAATTATAATTGTAAACTCACTTGCAATTTCTTCACGTAATTTGTCTGGGTCGTGAATTTCGTATTGTTGATGTCTGCGTTTTTAACTAAAACTTTATTTTCCAATAATTCCGCTTCCAACGTCTTTATCGTCTTCTTTTGTACATTCATATCCGCCTATACGGTGACACCATGTTTTATTACACATATTTTTTCATAACAAATTTCAGTAATTTTTTATTATTACAACCATGATACGGTGAAAATAAGTGTGGTTAAATAATTCGACTAACCGAAAGAGTTTTTTTGATTTTTTCTAGTCCGTCTATTTTTCGTGTTAACTGGTTAATTTCGCTATCTTTTTTGTTGGCCTCTTGTTCTATTTCTCTGTTCATGCGCTTTGTCTGACTCAATTCAATCTAGAATAAATGACAGTCGGAAGTATGTATTTTTTATTCTTAACGTCCCACGTTTCACGTAAATATATATGTTTAAGTTAGTTCTAGTAGTATTAATATACAATACATATATATATAAATATATGTAACCACCCTCATCACATATACTCTTAGATATAGATTGTACATTTCAAATAAAGAAAAAAAAAATTCTTAACAATAATATAATTTAAAAGATGGGAATTTCAAAGTCACTTAAAGGCCAGTTTCATAAATTCGAACACTTTCCGGTCACAGCGTACGTTTTCGAAAATCGTTTTGTTCCCAGTATGAAATATTATGCAAGGTCAAGTACGGCGTGTTGTTATTCACATGGTTTTCAGTCATTTAGCTGCGCGTGAAATGTGGTATACTATTGACGTGGACAATAGTGTGTGCGATGATGGGGTTCAGCTGGTTTCTCAACGGGTCAAATCGAACGCGGGCCCGAACAACACTTGTCTTTGGACCAGAGGTCGTCATCACACGTGTATTGGACTACGTGGGTTTTTATTTAGGACGGGGTTGCGGTAGGGTTGCCAGATTTTGAAATCGCCAAACCGGGACATATTAATATTTGAATTTTAAATGACTCTAATTTTGTATTCTGAGTGAAAAATGATGTTTATTTTTTTATTTTTTTTTATTTGGAGACACTTTTTGCCCGACTTCACTTTGTCAAAAAGTTTCATCCAGCAACTCTATAGAACAAAAAGTGTATGAAAATGGTACTTTGAGAGTTAATTTCCCAATAGTTTTTCCAGGCGAGAGGGAAAACAGTCTAAAATGGAGCAAAAACGGCAAAAATCGCCGTAAACGGCTCTTTCATTAAATCGACATTAATTTCGTCATTACTCCAAAAGTAATGTTGCTAGAAACTTGACATTTTCACATTATATCATTGACTTATCACTACATACTTGAAAAAGTTTCAAAAAAGGTTGACCATTTTCGGGCTGAAAATAGAACTTGGAAAACGCTTTGTTTTTTTTTTTTAAGTTTATACCTGATGAAGAATTAAATACTTGGCAAAAACTTTTGAAAATGTTATATGATCACACTCATATACTTTCCTAATCATTCTGAAAAAATTTCGAAAACCGTGACTCAGGTTTGAAAGCGAGTTGGAAAGCGATAGGGCCCTGGCAAGCTCAGCACGTCTGGCAACCCTAGGTTAAGGCCCGTGTAGTACAAATACCCGTGAACACCCGTGTGTCCGTCAACACTCGTGTGTTTGAACACTCACGTATATGTCCGAACGAAATCATATATAAATAACCAATCGATAAATGATCGACGCTTGAAATGCTATTTATGCCATCGTGAATATCCGTGTTTCCGAATATACCCGAATCGATGTACAATCATAGGTGATTATCAAATCGCATGGGTATTAAATACATGTGTGTTAAAAACACGGGTTTTCATATATTTTATCGATTTCCGTTCACAACCACGACGTCTACTTGGACTCCACTCACCCTACACGAGAAGGGTATGTTTGACCTATCCCTACGTCGACCCCCTACCGTTTCGTCCATAGAGCGTGCGTACACCCCCTACTTTACTGCGCCCCGACGACGCGTATACCGCGTGGTGACGGTCGACGTTTTTCCGTCGCCGTCTTAGCACGTCTATTCAGAGAGTCATATCGTGCAATTTAGTAAAAAAAAAAAAAAAACACGCACATAGGCTGTATAATTGTTTTTATCTTAAATCCTATGATTATCACCCTCGTGATCGAAACAATTGTGAAAATGGCACGAAAAATAAAACGGCGCTCACTATAAACAATATTTACGACTGAAAAAAAAGTTGTTTAAACCTGCGGCTCTCTGGAAATCATTGATTCGTAACTTAAAAAAAAAAATGGCCATTTCTTACGAAAAGGTTCCCGACCCCTGTTCTAAACAATCACGCGCATACGATTCTGGATTACTTATATACGCAGAAACGAATACGGCCAATACGATCTCAGCTCGAACGTTCGTTTAAATCGTATTATTGAAAGATCGGAATTTTTCAACTTTATTCAAAAAAAATAATTTTCTGAAATTAACGATTGGTTTTTTACGGCGTTGAAATACGTTAACAATCGAGTACATATTATGTTGGTTTGGAAAAATCAATCTATCAACAATCTCTCGACCTTTACACGGATCCGACAAAATCCCCACACGATTATTAAATTTTGCCAACAATATACTACCTATCTATCTAGAGGAACGTGTAACGACGAACGGATATAAAGTATATAGTCGATTCGGTCTGCAAAATCGATTCAATTTCATTTTGTAAACGTCAGGAGATGATGCCTTTGTGCTATACACGTTTTATGAAACCGTTCTTTACTATACGTTTATTTCTCCGTTTGTATTATCCTTTAACTCACCTCTAATTCTTTAATGGTTTTATTTAAATTAAAATTGTCCTTATATTTTCCATTGAAGCTAGGTTTTGCCTTCGAGGATAGATGTTGTATTGTTCTTTCCATTGAACTAATTTTTGTCTACAAAAATGCGAGTATAATTTCAAATTAATACGTTATAAAAACACAAAAACCGTACATTTTGTGTGAATTAACCCAGCGTATTTTTTTTTTTTAGTCTTTTATTGAATATTACTTAAAAGTAAAAAAAAAAAAAAAAAAAAATACGCCGGTCGACATTCCAAGTTAATTCAATATTTTATTACTTTCAACTCGGAATTATCGGTTTTCAATGCTTCATTAATGTTTTGTAGTTCGTTGTTTTTTTCCTTCGATTTATTTATGGTAACGTCTTGGTTTTCTATTTGTTTTTTTAATTTTCTGTTGGCTACTGACAATTCACCAACTCTTTTTTCGTATACCGGTAAACTCTTGAATTGTTCCTAAAAATGAAAAGAATATGTCGGAGTTTAAATTTTCACCGTCAAACGACAACTACATCGAAGGATCAACCGAAAAGTAATTTTAAACGCATTGTCTAGTGCAGTAGTAGAAAACCTATTTTCAGACTCGTGGACCAGAAAAAAATCTAAAAGATTGCAGGACTGCACGGATATACAGCCACGAACAGAACTTATTTGATATTTACGACATTGTAACCAACATAAATGTATATGTTACGGGCAAAGTGGTAAATTCGGGCAATGTATACAATGCCCGGGCATTGTACACATTGTCCAATGCATATTGGGCAATGTGAATTGTAAAGTATTTATACAAATTATACATTTAAAAAATTGTGAAGTACATTTATTCTAATAATTACATAATTAATAATCATTAAATGCTACGTCTGTTCTCTGATTAATCACTAACTATTATACATTATTAATTAATTTTTATATTATTATTATTTTTATTTATACTAATTTATTTCAAATATGATTAAAATTGTATTAAAATTTTCCATTTTAAATAAAATGTAAAAAATAAATAAATAAATGTTTGGTTAAGCAATGTGTAACAAAAAATAAATGTTTAAGCACAATATACCTACACTGAGTGACAGTATACAACTAAAGTAAAACTGTATGTACCAAAATTATATGAGACAAGATATTTATCGGTTTCGTTATAGGGATATATAGTGCATTTAATGATTATTAACTTATTTCACAATTTTTATAAATAAATTGCATATAAAAATTAATACTATTAATGTATAAATACTTTACAATTCACATTGCCCAATATGCACCGGACAATGTGTACAATGCCCGGGCATTGTATACATTGCCCGAATTTTCCACTTTGCCCGTAACATATTATACTGTAAATGGTTAATTTAAATCCGTATCACTTTATAATATTATATCTTAATGTAATACTATCGTGTTCAGATAACTAAAAATGTACAATTATTATTATCCATAAGTGTAGATAGCCGAGGCTAAGAATAATTTGTTATAAAATAAAAAATGTTTATGATGGGAAAAAAATCCGTTTGCATTTGATTGTGGGTCGCGAGTTTAGAAGTATTACTGTTATATTATAATATTATATGGTTCGTATAGTTTTGTAGAGAATGTAAAAAACAATGGAATATTTTCTTGTAAAAATAATATTACAGTAAAAATAAACATACGATCTTAGCGTTTCGGATGTCAATGGTATTTTTAAGCTCCATTATTTCTTTTTGTTGCTCTTCAATAGTCCTTAAATGGCTCATATTTTCTTCGCGAGTGGCTACATTGTTATCGTAAATTTCGTTGTACTTTTTTTTCCATTCGTTCCCGTACGTTTCCGACTCGTAGAACATTTCTGTCATTTTGTATAGGTCACTGTAGTAAATAAGGAGTAATTATTATAAAGGTCACGATAACGTCCTTGGCCAAATATCCGAGGCTATTCGTCAAAACTCGGCACGTCGGAATAATGGTGGGTTGGGGTGGGGTTGTGCGAGAAGACGTACGGAAACGCCGAACCCCCGACATTCACCCCGAGCTATACTGGCGCCGGCCCCACTGCACGTGGCCACCCTAGGACCGCCGAATGCGTAACTACACGCACATTACGCGGGTTTCCTCCGCAGTGAGTATACCTTGTATAGTGTACCTCACTGCTGCACGGTCGACAATATCATCATCCGCCCACGCATAGCGCGCAGAACTACTCCACCTGCGCATGCGGACGGCGTACGGTCCCTGACTCTACCGCGCGGCGGTTAGGTTAGGTTAGTAACGATGACGAGCCAGCGCTGTTTTACAAGATTCATTGTTTCGACCATCGCTCACGGGCAGTGGCGTTCTCAGGATTTTTCATCGGAAGGGTATATTAAAATGTATTGCGAATCGAGTTTACTAAGTATTTCTATGAACGCATTGAACTCGGGTTGTTCACAAACACATGACCACACTTATGATAACTATTGTATAAACGCACATGATTATCGCATTATAAAAATTTCACAGCCTAATGTCTATACCAATATCCTGTGGACCTTCAACCCTATTCACCTGATTTAAGTCCTTGTGACTTTTTTCTCTTTCCAAGAATAAAAATTCACCTCAAAGAACTACATTTTGGGACATATGAAAAAATTAAAATGTCTGTGACTGACCAACTGAAAGCAATTCCAGTAATTGAGTTCCAGAACTGATACGGACAATGAAAACATCAATTCCAGCGCTGTGTGGACTCCCAGGGTAATTACTTTGAAGGGGATAATGTAAAATAGTTATTTTAGTTCAATGAAAATAATATAAAAAATCAATCTCATCACTTTATTTACACACCTCGTATATAAATAGATACAAATGATAACGTTTCACATTAGTATTCATTGGTTAACATTTATTGTTTGGGCAGCAGGTCCGAATTATGAATATCACGGTTTCCTACTACGCCGATATTGGTAAAAGAATGAGAACCAGAATAAGAAGGATACAAGAAAGAAAATTGATGACACACGATGTAAATTGACAATAACTGTTTATTCTCCTACCGTCTTAAGACTATAACAACGAGATGGCTAAGGGTGGGAACTTAGGACTAAAATAAATCACTACATAACAATAATATAATATCTTAACCTATGAATAGTAATAATAGTAACGTTACGTGACCCTGGGATTAAATGCCGTAGATTGTGGTGACCCGTGACGTTAACGACGAGCTCCCGGCATGAACGACGGCAGCACCGGGGAATCACTTGCGTGTTTTAGTTCACCAACGGACACAAACGCTCGGTATACCGAATGTCGAAAAACGGCGGACGTAACGCGACAGCAACCGATACCGTGTGTGCCGACGACACGACGGGTACGCCGATGTGTATACACCGTGTGCACGGTGAACAAGACCGCGACGACGAGACACAACGCGGCGTATGTTGAGTAACGACTTGGTGCCCCGTTAAAGGTACGTTTTCCTAGGAGCGCGTTTTTTGCGCCGCAGAAACCGATCACGTCGACGTGATAACTGTATCACGTCGGCGTGAGCGTAAGGCCGCGCGTACATTGGAGAGCGTTGAGCGTCGAGCGTCGAGCGTCGCGTCGCCCAAAAATTTTAAGCCCATATAATTTAAATCAGAGTGCGTACATTGACTGCGAGCGTCGAGCGTCGTCTTCGAGCGTCAGCGGCGCGGCGCGTCACAAATCAAACATGTTCGAATTTTGACGCTCGACGCTCATATATTTGGCGGGCGCAAACAGTTTAATAATGGTCTGTGGTGTAGTAGATAGGTTTCTAGGCCTAAATAGATTTATATAACTTAAATATAGTTAAATTATATAGGTATACGTAGCTGGAAGTATAGGTAGATATCATGCGAACATATTAGAATAATTATTCCAGGAAAATGTATGATAACTAATGATCTCGTATACTTGCATGCTCTATAGTTCGTATCGTCGTGTCGGGTTTAATAAATTATGA
The DNA here is from genome assembly GCA_027580255.1 of Therioaphis trifolii. NCBI lineage: Eukaryota > Metazoa > Arthropoda > Insecta > Hemiptera > Aphididae > Therioaphis > Therioaphis trifolii. Next base: position 16,792,290 of record CM050409.1, on the reverse strand, counting down.
GTACATAAAAATGTTCATGTTCTAGATATCAAATGAACAACACGCCACTCGAAAATATTGTGCATTGTGCGCACATTCGACGCTCGACGCTCAACGCTTGGCGCTCGACGCTTGACGCTCAACGCACAACGCTCTCCAATGTACGAGCGGCCTAAAACGTATTACGCGGCGTACAAGTGTTTTCCTATAAAATATAGTGGTGGCACGTTGAAAAAATTCAGTTGACTACTGAAAGTGTGATCAGTGTGTAGCAGTGGCGGCTTGAACTTTTTTTTTCTTGACTCACATTTAATATTTTTACACCACCCACCCTCTAATCAGTAACCTACTATTATGAGTAACGTTAATCGTTATCTTTCATCGATAATTTCTTCGAATTAACAAATATAATATTTATATTCCATTCTTTACACATGCGGGTACCAGGGTACGACGTCCCTTAACCTAATTTTGGCTGTTACTGTACGACTTACGATGATACACATATAGAGCCAAACATTATATTTCTAATTGAATTACCAACTTTAGAACATTATTCAATCTACATTTCCCAACCACAGGACACCCATCAACCCACCCATTAATATTTCTATGAATCACGTGATTCAAATATACCTCCTTCGAGCCGCCATGGCGCGCCACTGGTGTGTAGTGTATTAGTAATAATTTATTAAGTAAATACAATATTACCCTTAAAGTATTATTATTAATTATTATTATATTATTAATTAATAATTTTTTTGCAATTGCAATGAATCGTCTTGAAAGAAAGAAAAAACTCATTGCACTGCTTATTCTTCGACATTTAACAATCGATGACGAAGATGAAGAATATATGCTCCATGAACATTGGAATTTAAGAAAGAAAGTCAGTGAGATTTATAGTAAACGAGAAAACGAGGGTATTTTCAAAATGTTGATAAATAACCACCTTGTCGATGAATACTAACAAATGCTATCAACTGATCGTCGTCGTCACCCGAAAACCCAACGCACGGCCCAACACAACTACTTTTTTGCATTTTGAAAACACTTTAATATAATATAAAATAGCAAAATAGAAAACCACAATTTCTACAAAACGCTGCGCGCAACGCAATAGATTGCCTCTCTCGTCAGTCGGCGAATCGCGTCGAGCTTATTGCGCTGACACGCAACGTGTTGCGCTCTGTAGGAAAACAGTGTGATTAATTTCAAAAGAATAAGTGGATGATGTACTGCGCTAAGCGTAATACGTCATATACGACGCAAAAAACACGCTCCTAGGAAAACGTACCTTTACGAACGAGCGGTTCCGCGCGTGCGCCGAAGTAGGATAAGGTGCAATAGTTACGCACGGCGAATAATTACAACGACGGGTAATTCGTACGCACTACGCACTATCAGTATCGATGCCGACGGCCATCAACGCAAGCAAACAAACTCGACGTATCTGCAGCGGATAACAGACGACACCTTAGAATTTAGATACTTATTTCGCAGAACACTATGTGGTGCGAGCCTTTTGAAAGTGGCTATTACGCAAACGCACACAACACCGGTACTGACGACGAACGGTGTATAACTGACTAGCCGGCGACAACAACATTTGCATATCACCCACCGTAGGCCGATAGCATGTGTTACATAACACGGCGGCCGACCGGTTGTCTCGCTAGACGCGAATACAACAACGGCACGACCTTTGATCTGGCCGTGCTCGACTGCGTGACGTATCATTGTGCTGTGGCGGCAACATTTATTATTCGTACAAAATACTTAAATAACATTAGTTTACCATAAAAATGCCTCCATCAGTACTTATATTTTGGACTAAAACAAATGCCATGCAAGGGGATCTGTCTCCCTTAACCCCCGTGAGAACATCTTCGCCCATGGGGTGGGGGTGTGCGCGTGCCCGTATCGTGGACGCCAGCCCGTGTGTCTATAAAGACGCCGGCCCTCGTTGGAATTATAACCGCCTCTTTTCATACGGGCGATCGAAAACCCTGCGCTTTGACGTGGACCAGAGACGTAGCTGACGGGCGATTCGAGGTAGAATCGGTGGAAGGCATTAGCCGGTGAACTATCCTAGAGGAAAACACGAGCGACCACGGCAGATGTGACGTGTCGAACGGTTTCGGGTCCCCAGCGCCGCGCCACTGGTGATGGAGATGACCTACGCCGGCAAGAGCTCTGTTATTAGCACGAGTTAGCAACCAGTTCCCGCAGCCGACACTTGAACTCGTTGCTTGTTGCTCGGAAGCGGGATTTTCGTCTTCTGTCTCGGGAGGGGTGTTACGCGCATGTTACCGAACCCGAAGGGACTGGCGATCCAAAGTTCCCTTTTGCCCAAAGAAATCGGGGCTGGCAGGTCGTTCGGCCGAAGCCTATCCCGAGACCGCGGACGCTGGACGAGACCAACGCGCGTCGGCCGGATAAACCGGCGCTTCAGGTCCATCGCGGCGACCGTGGTTCGAGCCGTAATCGCCAAGCACGGACTCGAATAGGTGAAAATAAAATGTACTAATCGTTTTGTAGGTCGTTTAGTACGACGCGACGAAATTTCCATAGGCAAATTCATAAGTTAAGTACTTACTTCGAGGTTTTGGTACAATCCCTGCACATTTCTATTTGAGTCCGTCTCATTACACCATATTCCGTTTCTTCAGGAACTGGTTTGTAATACAAGTGCGCCATTTTAAAATAAAATTTTATTTTAATAAATTGTAAATTTTAAACCTCTAATATTTTAACACGACAATCGTAGTGGTTAGAAATATGTTGTAGTGGTTGCTTGGCAAAAAAAAACATATGCTAATTTATGATAGATATCATTAAATTGCGTATGGAATATTTTGATGATAAGGCCAATTACTATTTTCCATGAACATTAGAGTAAGGACACTGATCACAGCCTGCTGGACAGATAAAAAATGGTCCCGACTTTGTAGCTTCCGCTAGAGCGCGCTACAGAGTAGTAGTCATACTCATTTTACACAATATATGCTATAGGATATTTATAATTTCGTGGTTTTAGTCTTATATATTTATATATATAAAATTAATAATTATACAAATTATTAATAAATGATTCACCACGTAATTTTTTAAAAATATACATTAGAAGTTGTTCTAAAAATTTAGGGGGTAATATATTAATATAATGTCAAAAAATTGTTTTGTGCCGTCATGTAAAGAGGGATACCCCTCTACCAGGTCTACTAACAAGGTATTGGGAATTCGCAATAAAACATTGTTTAAAGCACCTAAGGTAAACTATGTTTATTTATTAATAACTAAATAATACACTATAACAGTGTTACCCAACTGGTGTTCCGCGGAATCTAAGGGTTCCATGAGACGGCACCAAGGGTTCCGCGAAAACCTGGTGCCGGAAGTATCCGACAATCCTCTCATTTAAGTGTAAAAAACTTATGTCAGCATTACAACTATAGAAAAATATGGGGTTCCACAAAAAATTATTTTATTTAATTAGTACCATGGAGGCTGCAACATTATATGTTTTAAATGAAGAAGGATTATGCAGTGAAGTACTATTTAAAATTTGTTCTTGACTTGAACAGATAGAGTCACTACAACTTGTTGGATGTGATCTCCATGCAGATAGTTTAACATCATCTTTAGTTAACTTTTTTCTCATAACTAAGGTACATTTCATTTGTTCCCGGTCCAATTATATAGAAAATGCTAAGAAAGAAAAATCAAAACTTCATAGAAAGTCTGCAAAGTTAGTTTAAACACCTATAATTAATACATATTATTTTATTACTTACAATATTGCAATGAGTATTATTTGTTATTTAATATTTGTGTCTAATATATTATTATGCTTCAAGAAAAAAAGTTACTGTTATAAAATTTTATTTTGTTTGATAATATAATAAAAAGAACTTAATATACCAAATTTTTCCATTAATTACAAAATATAATTATCACATCACATTTTATATTCTGTGTGAACCGAAGGATCTTATAGTTTTACAATGATGTTTTTTTTTTCTGTAAATACTTTTTTGTATAGAAATCCTGGTTTTAAAGTTTCGTCCAGCAACTTTATAGATTTGAAATTGGACTATTTTCACTGTTAAGATTCTAGTTATTTAGTCATAAATTGAAAAGTATTGAAGCTAGACACTTGAAAATTTGTGCACTTTTTGCTTAAATATAGAATTTTGAATGTACTAAATTTTTTGAAAGTTTTTATCTAAAATAATTTTAAATATTTGACAAAAAATTCTGAAAACTTAATATGACCTTACTCATATACTTACCTAACTTTCCTAACAAAAATTCAAAAATCTAAATTAAATTATTCCTACATTTTTAAAAGACTAATTGAAAATAAATAAAAAATATGCCTAATCAACAACTTGAAAAATAAATATATATGTTAGTATCATTTTTCTCCACTGTGGTTTGAACTATAAATTAAAAATTATGAACTATAATATCAATCATAATTAATTATTATAACCAAGGTATACAATTACCTAAGTATATAATATTAATTATTAGACACAATTAAAATATTTAAGTACCTAGACCTAGGTATTTTACATACAACTTAATCAAAATACTTTTTACTCTTTTTAGTGTAAATTTTTATTTTTTTCGTTAAAATAATCAGATATTTAAATTATGTTGTATTATATTTGATCAAAAATTTTAGAATTTAGTATAAAATGACAAAAAACCATAAAAATGTCTATGCTTCTAATGTTACAAGAGTATGACTAGCATTCTGCAGCGCTCTCTACCGGATGCTACATATTTGGGCCCATTTTTATCTGTATAGATCGGTGTCCTTCAAGGTTTATAGATAGTAGAGGTTGCCTCATAATCATGTGTTTACATTCAAAACCCCCGCTTCCCCCTTTATCAAGTGACGTCATCGTCGTACAAATACTGCTTACGACTACGAGCCTGGCCATAATTATGTTTTATTAATTTATTATGGTGCTTTTGAGTAAAGTTATTTTCTAATTTTCTATTACTAATTAGTAATTACTATTTATTTGATATTCTGATCTGAAATTGTATTGTTGAAATAATGTGTAGTGTTACAATTTCAATAATGTACTTATTGTTAATTTTACTAAATAAGTAAATAATGTTAATAGTATAACATAAATTTATTGAAATATGTCAAATTTAGTGGCCATTCAAATACGATAATTTTAACTTGCATGCAATATGTATCTTATAACCATAATGTATTTCTATTTTAGACTGAGTGAAGCGAAGGACCTTATGTTTTAGTAATGATGTTTTCCATGAATTTATTTTTGTCTGTAAACAGTTTTTTGTATAAAAATATTTGTCCAAAAATTTCATCCAGAAGCTTAATAGATTCTAAATAGGCCTGTGGTTTCAAAAATCGTTAGGATTTTTTTTATTAACATTTAAGTAAATTATTCTACTATTTTAACGAGGTTGACTGATTTCTTTTGAAATTATTTCTAATAAATGTTTAATATTTGATAAAAAGTTCTAAAAATTGAATATGAAATTGCTCATATCATACTAAACTAAGGACCAGAAAAAATTTAAAAATAATGAATCAGGATTTTTTATAAAAGCTTATAATTAAGTAAATAATCATGACGATTTTTATTGAAGACTGTTTTTATATTAATTTTAACCTTTAAATGTTAATTAAAAAAAAATGATCCTGCATCCATCATAATGAAACTTTAGATTAGATTTAATCTATGTAGGTATACCTAGTATAAATAATACAATGCAAAAAAATCTTACAAATTTATAATATATTTCAATACAAAACATAAATATTTAAATAAATCAAATTATTCTTCAGTCTCTTTTAAATGTTGTCTTTTATATTAATGTATTATAGTCGTTAAGTCATTATCCTTTTTAATTTTTGAAGTCTGAGTAATTGATATTTTGCCTTTTTTTTGTTGTTCAATTGGACCATATTCTCGTTCAAATATTTCATACGTATCAGTAATCTTTGTTTTATGTATGTTTGTAAAACAGGTTTATAATTTTGCATGATTTCCATTCTATTATAAATTTTGTGAGTTAACAATTTCACTACACCTGACCCTTTTGGAATTATTGTTCGTGTAAGTTTAAGAAATAATCTTTCAACTCGAAAAATCATTTTTTTAAAATCATTACTTGGTATAATTAACCCTCCATATGACAAGTGATTTATCCAAGTTGGCATTAAGTAATTATGTTCATTTGTTGAGCTAGATTTTTGTGTTGTAGATCCTAGTTCTGGAAATTTAGATTTATATTTTCTTGCCACCCACCCAGCTAAATACTCTACTGCATCTTGTGTCATCTCATTCATGTTTCTATTTTCACTAATAGGTGATTCAGTTTCACTGGCAGTGTCTGTCTCCGAATTACTTAGACTACCTTGAAGTTCAGTATCACTTTTTATATTTATACCAACATGCTTTAAAGTATTTGCAACAATATATTCTTCTTTATTTAAATCTGACGTGTTTGTTGATTTTGAAACTACACCAGCATTTTTCCCCAAAATAATCATTCTGAGTCTAAATAGTGCATTTAAAGGAGAAGGATGATCATTTAATCCTCCCCGTGTTCGAATTTGAGAAAACAAGTTTTCGAGGGAATCTTGATTTATCTTACTTGTTAATAAATATTTTAAATCGTTATTTTTTAAAATTTGTAGTAGTGATTTCATTCCATTTGTATGCATCATTATAGCTTTTTGAAAAAGTTGTACACTTTGTTTTCCATTGCATCTAAGTTTTAAAAATGTTTTCTTTACTTCATTTAATAGCAAATCTTGATCGTCTAATAATAATCCATAAGGCACAGTATAAGGGGTTGATTTGTCATGTGGATGTGAAACGTTGACTAAATCAAACCAATTATTAATCAATTCTATAAAATTTGCTGTATCAATATTTAATTTATCATCTTTAATAGGTTTATAATGCAGTAATGCAGTTGATACTGAATGTGACAGTAGTTGTGTAGCTAACCTAACCTTTTGTCTTTGCGAGCCCTCACAAGATAAATGATCTTTCCTCAGTTTGTGACAAACACTTAACTCAGTCGAGGTTAAGGAGATTAAGGCTTCTAATGGTATTTTGTTTATTATTTTGTCTTCAATTTTAAAACCCGTATCTATCAACCAATTTCGGATTAACTTCAATATATGAGGAGCATCAGGAATGCAAACAACTTCTCTTCCATTTGGTAAGCGAAATGTTGGCTGTTCATAATTTACTTCTAAAGCTTTCCATAATCCAACATTACCACCGCCACAATCACTAACACAACAAATGACTTTGAATCCAATCTTATCTAAATGTTCAATAATATTAAATAAAATGTCTTTGGTTATCTTCTTATCAAAATCCACAAAGACAGGTTGTTTCCACTGTGATGCTATCCCTCTGGCCATAACGACTTGCATTTGATTATGTGGACCAATAAATTCATCTCTTAGTACATCATACTCTATAGTACTGCACACCTTGACTTCGTCATACATTAACACGGTTAGTTTTTCAAATTTCTCCATTGAATCACCATTGAGTTTCATAATATTTAAAACATCAAGAAGAAGACCATTTCTCATGTTAATCTGTTTGGCCCATCTTTGAAGAGAAGATAAACCTACAATTATAAAATAAAGAATAATGATTAATAATAAAAAAAAGTTATAGTAGTTAATAAATAAAAAATAATATTTACCAGGAAGAGGATATTGTAGATCATTTTTTACAAATACATAAGCTCGTTTACTGAAGTACCTCAATGTGAAAGCTTTGGAAATTTCATCAGTAGTCCATCGAACGCGTTGCTTTTTTTTTGTAATCAAGTCCAATTGATTTGGAGTAAAAATTGTAGATAAATATTTTTTAACTTCATTTTTAAATGCATGATTCTTATATTGAGAAACTGCTTTAAATTGTCTAGTCAATTTTTTTTGAGTATCATGAAGAAGTGATTTTTGTACAACAACATTTTTCTGAAGTATTTTCATATTTGATCTAAGTGATTCATTGATAGTTTGAAAATCAACTTCAGAATCTTTCATTGACAATAACTCATCACTTTGTTTATTAAATTCTGATTTTAAAACGTTATGTTGTTTAAGAAGATTTTCGTACAAATCCTTATAGTTGTTTGATTGAGATTCATTAGATTTTTCATCAACCATTAATTTGTTGTTTTCTGTCGTGGATGAACTTACACACAATTCATTTGTTTGAAGTGCAGAAACAATATGCTGGTCATGAGTCTAGTAAAATAAAATATATAATTTTATTTAAATTAGAAGTTTATAATACAACTGTAAGTTAAAGTTTTATACATAGATAGAACTGATAGAGAAAATAAAAAACTGAGTAAAAAACTTACAGTTAAAATTAATCAATTTTTATGTATATGGAAACTATATGTATAAAATAATTATTGACAATTTTATAAATAAAAATCATCATAAGCTTAATTTATTTTTATTTGATATAATTAAATACATAAGTGGTATCTAGGTGAGAACTAAAAATCCTTTCAATTAACTAAACGATAAATATTGAATTTACTCAATATTTAGGAATGTATAAGATAGATTTGTATATTAATTCAGTTTCAACAGTTAATTTAAAAAGAAAATAAATCTTATTAAGAAATAGTAACAATTTAAATTAATATATTATGTCAAGATCATTAATAAACATAAATTTCATTGATTATGGCTAAAATTTATATTTATATTTTACCAATTTAAGAGTTTTTGCCTCCATTCTATTTCGTCGATTTATAGCAGATGTAGAAGCAGGAAAATCAAGTGGTAAGTTCATTGATGGTATGGCTCCAGGTTTTAAACGTTTCCCTTTAGGCTCATATCCCAATAGTTCAGATTGCATATTTCGAACAAAATCATCAGAAACAAAATGATCTGAACATATAAAAGATTTACTGGGATCCCAATTATCGGCTCGCTTACATCTATGTTGCCAAACTTTGCATAGCTTAGGATCTTTAGGAAACCTTTAAACAAATACATTTTTTAATCAACATAAATGTAGAGTACAATTATTAAATATTATGTAGGAACATTAAAACCATACTCATTTAATAACATCAAAATTAATCGTTACTATATTATTATAATACTACTTATATAGCAATTAACTAACCTAAGGATTAAAAAACATAAGTACATAATTAATACCTGTGAAATGAAATATCGATTCTTCCCAATTGTTTAATTCGACCGGAATAATAATTGCATGTTGCTATAGCACACGAAGAGCCGCCTTTTGGTTTTAATTTTACAGGAACTGTAGGATTTAATTCATTGGTTTCCATGACTAATTAACTTGATATATACAAAAATTTAAAACACAAACAACTCTAGTGATAGCTTAACACAATAAAAGTTAAAACAATATATTTTTTCATTTAAAATTTTAACAGAAAAGTATACACTATGCCGTATGAATCGTGTGAATGTGTGATAAACCGTAGACAAACAAAATATAGTGTACGACGACTACGTCATCGTATGAATTTCCCCCACTCCAAGTTTTTCATATTTCACGATTGAGGCAACCTCTACTATCTATAAACCTTGGGTGTCCTTACTCTAATGTTCATGCTATTTTCATTCAATGGCCATAGACACTGTGCACGAGATTGAAAACAACGCTGTCTAGTGGTGAACATCGGCATTAATGCAGGGGATAAAAATTAAAAATGCAGTATTCTAAATTGGAATATGGATGAAAAGTTGTTTTTACTTTTATTTTTAACTGTAGCAGATGTAAATTATAGCCCCACCAGAAAGTTATTAAATGGATGAATTAATATTGATAATATTTATTATCATTAAATCAGTTTTATCTGTTTATTTATTATTTTATAAAGTATCCTTTGCTGCATGTATAATTTGTTTTTCATTAATAATACAATTTATTAATTTCAAATTAAATAAATAATGAGTAACTTAGAAATTAGGTATGGCTTTCAAAGTATAAATTCACATTTTATATTCCCTAATAAAAAGGGATTAAAGTTGTATGAAAGTAATCATGTATTGAATGTGCAAGAATTCAGACCAATTGAAGGATTTTGTGTTATAACTGGTTTTGTTGTTAGGCAAACAAGTATTTCTTTAGACCCATATAAAGTAGAACTTGAGGTAAATAATTTTTAGCAATATTAATTTTTCTTATGTCCTACATCTGAATAATTTTTTACAATAATTATATTTTCAAATGAAACCATTTTTATTAAAAAAATGTTGTTTCTTTTTAATAGTTAGACAGTACTAGAACTGTAAAAAATGCTGTTTGTCAATGCCCTGCTGGAGCTGGATCCAAATGTAAACACATAGCTGCTCTTATTATATATGTTAATTCTGAAGAAGGTACTTCAAAAACTGATGAGCCCCAGCAATGGGGAAGACCTTCAAAATACGGTGAAAGTTTATATAAAAAAGGCAAAAAAATATCCGATCTTTTTCCTCAAAGAAAATTGAAAAACAAAGTTCCTATTTTAAACCATGATGATTTAATTCATAACCACCATATACTTTCATTGCCAAGTAGTTTAAGTTATAATTTGTGTTCAGAACAGCGTTCTGAAGTTGATAGACAATGTTCTTATGTATTAAGCAACATAATAGATAATATTGAACAAGACCTTAAGTATAAAACTAATAATGATTATTTGTCTCATATTATCATCAAGCAAGTTCAATCTGATTTTTCCAAATTCTATTCTTCATTTCCACTAATATTTAAAGAGCACACTTATTACTATGAGAATATTTATGTTAATGAAATGATGATAAAATCAATTTTTAATCAATCACTAGATCAATCTCATAATTTATCTTGGATCCAAAACCGAAAGATGCGCATATCAGCTAGTTTAAAAGCACACAAAATAAAAACATTGAGAAACATGTCTGAAGAAGGTCAAAATAAATTAGCAATATCTTTATTAAATGAAACTGTAATAATAGGAAAAGGAGCCAGTAATATGCAATATGGACTTAAAACTGAAGACAAGGCGTTTAAGGTGTTCTGTGATTTATATAAAATTGATGTGATTAAAAGTGGGTTGGTTGTTCATATTAGTAGACCATGGATTAGTGCTAGTCCTGATGGCTTGATATTGAAAAATGGGAAAATATCTTCAGTTTTAGAAATCAAATGTCCGAGCTCTTGCAAACAAAAATCTATAGTTGATCAATTAACAGGAAAATCAAACTTGAGTTATATTGAAGTTAAAAACGGAGAAGTTGAGTTAAAACATAGTCACATATATTATACACAAATACAAATGCTACTGTATTGTACAGGTTTAGATGATTGCAACTTGTTTATCTATAATGTAATTAAGCCTTTGTTGTTAATAATTAAAAAAGATTTAAACATTTTAGAAAATATTATTCCCCAATTGGATAAATTTTACTTTTCTTTTTATTTACCAAATTTATGTAATAAAACAAACAAATTATAATAATAAGGTAGTAATGTATACATTTTTGAGCAATAATACAAAATATATGTTACATGTTAAATTTAAAATGTTTAGTAAAAAACTAATTGTACTGTTGATAATTGGTGAAATTAAAATTTATTAATACACAACAAATGAGTAATTATAATAATAAGAAATACATATTTTAATCTAATAAATTATAACTATTAAGTAATAATGAAAAAAGTGTTAAGTTATAATACAAATATGTACATGTTACATTTAAAATGTTAAATGAAAAAATAATCTTACTGTTTTATAATTGGTGAACTTAAATTTACTAAAACACAACAAATAAGTAATAAATTATCAATGTACTATTGTAAAAGATCAATAGTTATTTTATTTAATATATTAAAAGATTTTAATCTTGCAAACAAACGTTCAATGTGTATTCTGACACTAGCAATATTATATGTATTCGATATTTCCTCTTCAGAAAATCTTCCATTATGAAGCATTGGGGGCATAATAAGTATACTATTTTGATTTTCAACACCTGGTTTTATCCCAGGAAAACCTTTGTCAGCAAGTACTTGGTCTCCAGGTTCAAGTTTGTTCAAAAATCCTGAATCATTAGTTATAAAACTATCACTAGACCTACCTCCATATGCCTTTGATAGAAAACTAACCATACCGTTCGGTGTGATTGCAACTAACACTTTTATAGTATAACATCCTTTATATCGAGAGTACATGCAAACTCTTTGATGAACTGTTTGAGGTTGTTCAACTCTTATTTCTGTGCAATCGATTGTACACCTACAATGAGGGTAATGTTTTTTGAAAACCTCTGGTAATGTTTCTACTATAGTAGTTTTACTTGGCCAGAAAATTAAATTATTTGATTTATGACTCAACAAAAGTAAACAATCAGAAAATACTCTACTTATAGTAGTTCTATGAACTGAGAAAAATGTACCAAGGGCTGAATATGTTAGACTGAGTTTAATTTTCATCAACATAATTAAAAGAGTGTCTTCTTTACTAATTAAAGTATGATTTGTTTGTGGTAATAATGATAATAGAAAATTAAATATTTCAAATGTTACACCAGTTATGTCTTTTAATGCGTTTTCAGACTGTATAGAATTAAATCCATGAAAAGATAGACAAGATAAACAAGAACTTGTATTGGAAGAATCTACTCCACAAGATTTTTCTACACCTTTTGGTTTAGTCAAATTTGAATTTACAGATGCTTGAGTACCTACATTATTATTACCTTCAAAAATACAATAAAAAATAAAATTTTCTTCTGGCACATCAAAAACAATTTGAGTACTAACATTTCTAGCTGTTATACTACTTAAATCTAGTTCTGAAGGAAGTATCTTTTCATTATTTATTTTTTGTAGTTCTATCATTTGATTTTGACGGTTAATTGAGCGCTCATATCTAGCAGTTTGTTGTAATCCATTGGTAGATTTTTTTTTGTAAATTTTAGGAAATATTGAAGGTATGTACGATGGACTTCTAGGATCAAGTGACCTATTATTAAAAAAATAAGTAAAATAATAAAATAAAATAACTTTGATTTAAATTATTAAATAATAAATACTCTTAATAATATAAAATCTAAATAAAATATATTAAGATGGATAAAATACAAAAATATTTCAGGCAAGAAATGTTTTTTATATTTTACCTATATTTAATACATGTGTGTCCGCCGTGTGTGTGTGTATTGTTAAGAGTATTTAAATATTTTTTAATAATACTTTTTTATACCTTTTATTGTTGATGAAATGGGTACTGCAAATAACACTGTGTACACTAGGATACCATGGTTTTCCATTTTCTCTAAAATATTTAAAAATATATTTACAATATATTATTTAACAATAACATAATTTACTATGAACATAATACATTTTTATGAATTAATGGCTTATGAACTCATATTTTTACATTTTGTTGGTTTGTATCTACTTAGAAATAAATTATAAGGTATAAAGTAATAGGTACCATAAAGGTAGTAGTAGTAGTAGTAGTAGTAGTAGTAGTATATGTAGTAGATGTACATACTTAACAATATTCAATAATTACACAGAAGTACCTTATATTAATCATACATGCAGGTGTTAACACATTTGATACACATTAAGAATCGAAATAAAAAATTAATAAACTTACTCGATTCTATTTATTGCTTTAATCCACTTTTCTTTTGTCTTCATCTCATAATGTCGGTTTAGAAATCGATAAAATACAACATTATTGGTATTTTTATATGAATTACTGCAATTAACTACACAACAGCTATTTTTTGACTTAGTAGCAACACTCATTTTAATTATATTTCAAATAAATAATCATACAAATAAAAAACAAAAATGTCATTAGTCACTACTTCATAGTCAATGACAATTGTTTATATTTTTAAACCGACATTATCAATAGTTAAAAGTGATAAAAAACATCATTATCAAACCGATAAAATATTTATTTCATTCGTTCAGGCAGAAATTTGAATTAAAAAAAAAAATAGTTTAAATTTTAAATAGATACATAGTCAAGCAGACATTTCATTCAATATAATACGGGTAGATAAGTATATTTAAGCATTATGCTTTGCCCCTGCACTAGTGCGGTTGTTGTCTCCCCAAAGCGCTAGTAGTACTAGTGCACGCAGTCTATAACACGGTCAACCGATCAATTAGCACAGTTTATCGACACGTTACACGATCAATAGGATAATCAGCACATTTAATTGACCAATTAGCACACTTAAGCGGCCAATTAGCCACTTAGGGCAGCTCGGGTTAGGTTTTACGAGCAATTAGCACATTTAATTGATCAATTAACGCATTTAATTGACCCATTTGCAGTGACTATGACCAATTAGTGGGGCTAATTGATCAATTACCGAGTTATTGACCAATTAGCGGGGTCAGAGGTCAAGTTAGGTTAGATTGCGTTAGGTTTGAAGGAGGTCAAAGGTCAACAGGGCGGGAGGGGTGAGAACTCGAGGGGGAAGTGTGGGCGGGAGGGGGAGAACTTGCGGGGGAAGAGTGGGCAGGGGGGTGGAGAATTAGGGAGAACTTGCGGGGGATCCAGAACCGGCTATTTCACCCTACTAATGTCCAACTACGCAATGGCGAAAGTCAGACATCATCGATTGGCTCACAAGTAAAGGGGAGGTAATCGATAACTCGATGATAATTCCGGAGTTATTAGAAGTGGTAAAACGGTTGAAACCTTTGTATTCAACCTATGTAATTGACGAAATGGTTAAGGAGCGAAACAAAGTAGTCTTACGTTTACCTCCCTACCACTGTGAGCTAAATCCTATAGAATTAGCTTGGTCTGTCGTCAAAAATCACGTAAAAGCCAACAACAAAACTTTTAAGCTAGCCGACGTACGTAATCTTCTAATCGAAGGTACTGTAAAAGTTACTGTTGAGATGTGGAAAAACTTTATCAGCCACACCACGAAAGAAGAAGACAAGTTTTGGGACATGGACAATGTGATTGATGAACTGATGGCAGAACAACAGACAGTTGTACTAACTATCGGCGATTCTGATGACGAAGATGATTCTGATTTTTAATGTTTTTTTAATTTATGTGTAAATATTTAACTTGTATATTTTATGTGACTGAAGTTGTTTTACTATTGACAATTTTTTTATTTTTTTTTATGTGTAAATATTTAATTTGTATATTTTATGTGACTGAAGTTTTTTTACTATTGACAATTTTTTTATTTTTTTTTTATGTGTAAATATTTAATTTGTATACTTTATGTGACTGATTTTTTTTTACTATTGACAATATTTTTATTTTTTATACATTATATAGTTACTCGTTTGTACATTATTATTTCAATATTTGTGTATTTTATATTTATCATACAGATATACCTAATTTAATCTATAATAAATTCCGTATTTTTTATTATGGACTTATTAATAAGTACTATGTTTGCTAATAAAATTAATTTTTTTTAAGTACAGCTATTTATATAGGACTAAGCATAATTCAGACATAATTATTTGGGAAACCGATTATTATTAGGGAGACGGAGTGGCCAAGTGGAACCAGGCATCACTGCTGACGCACACTGTCGCCGGTTCAAACCTCGGTCACGGGCGGCTCTCTCTCTCTGGGCAGGCGACGGTCTAGAGAGAGCGGCCGCCATCTCCCCTGTGCAGAAGGCAACGGGAAACCACTGCACAGTACAAACCCTTCCCTAGTAACACCTTCTTCTAGGTGCAAACCAACCCTCGGGTAACCAAGATTATTATTACGCAGTAACTTGTATTTGTTTAATTTTGTTGTACGGCATTGATTTCATTCTTTGTAATTCGGTGTATACACATCGACAATAGTCGGTAAAGTTCGGAAATGATCATCGGCGTATGGTAGTGGGGGAAATTGTGGTAAATCGTTGCTACGCTCGTCATTCGCGCTGCGCAAAACCGGTGTCTTGTCTTTTGGAACGGAGTATAGATATTGTAAAAATGATGAGCTCATTTTTTTTCTAATATAACTGTGGGTGAAGTCAACATCTAAATCGATTTTCAAGTAAATTATCACCTAGGTTGCGCATCGTGTCCCATTATTGCTTTTGTGTTATTGTTACACTCATTCAATTCATAATGTATGAACGTAAAACATTTAACAGCGATCAAAGACTTTCTATGGTATATAGAGTCAGCATACAGTTCATACTCTCGAATGACTGCATTGTACTGAAAACAATAAAATAATAAATTAATTGTTTGGTTTACTAATATCCAGTCTTCTAAAAACTCTCAGTTTAATTGTTAACATTTAACTACACACTATATCAAGTAAGTTTTTATTTGTTTACAAGTTATATAAAATCAATTAAATTATTATAATATTATTTGGCGTGGGAAAGTGGCGTGCCCATCGCCCAGTGCACAACATCTTACTTCACAGCCCGTGAAAGTGACAACAGGTCTCCAACAAGGCGATGCACTATCCCCAGTGTCAGGGGCGTGCCCAGGATTTCTTTTTGGGGATGGTTTAGTTTAACCTTAAAGTTTTAAAGTTAAACTTCAATATTTAGAACAATATAATTCAAATAAATGTAAGTATATACTGTATTAATAAAAAAAAATTAATATTTCATGTACATTTGTTTAGTCAAAAATAAAATAAAAATTAATAAATTAGCTATCTATAAAATAAAGTCCATTCTTCTTGATACTGATGCAAACTTTGATACAACTTCATCTGGATTTACTGGTATGTCGTTGTGAATTGAAAGTAGAGCTAAACCAAGCAGTCGACTTTCACTTGTTGTTGACCTCAAGTATGTTTTAATGCGGCGTAGACTTGAAAAAGTACGTTCTGCTGTTGCAGTTGATACCGGAAAAGTTACCAATATTTCTAACATTTTTCTTATGTTTGGGTAAAATATACCATTACATTCAGAAAGAAGTTGTAATGCATTTGAATTACAAGTGATGGTCTTTCATTTTTGTCTATTTTCAGCCATTTCGTTTTCCATAGCAAGAACTCTTCTTTTAAAGCACCACTATCTGGTAATACAGAACTATATAAATCTAAGCATTCTCCAGACGGCCCTTTAGAAGTATTTGAAATATGATTTGGAAGTAAAGTTTCTAAGGAAGATATAACTTCTTTGTGATTTAAGAAACGTTCGCTAAGATGAGTTGTCATATGATCCAAAAATGGTATAAATACAGATCTTTTGTAATATTCCTGAGGGGAAGTTGATGGAACGTTATTTCGATTATTTTGTTTTTTTATACAACGTGGTATACTAACATCGCACCCTAACTCGTCAAGTGTCGTATGACTCTCCTCAAAAATTATGTTGAATTCATCATCTGAATTTGAACGCATTTTATTTAAAACATCTATAACATTTTCTATGTGATTAATTGCCGCAGTTAAATCAGAATTTATGCTTTGTAATTGGTTACATAGAGGAAGCGTTAATGAAAACATTTTTTCTAATACGTTTAAAGAAATAAAAAATTCACCATTTAATATGACTCTTAAAAGTTGATGAGCTGTAGTTGATGTTTCTTTCGGAAACTGACCAAAACTCAAACAGTAACACAGAGTGTGACACTGATGAATCAGAGGGTATCTATGTTTACAAATTCGATATTCCGTATAGAGATTATATTAAAATGAATCCAATAGAAGTAAAATACGGAAGAAAGAAAAATTCAAAATCTTACATTACCTTAAAACAAGGTGTTTGGACTAATGTTATTAACGATTGATTTATAAAATGTTGTAAAGCCCCTTGTAATATTATATATAAGCGTTGTCGAGTAGTAAATAATACTTCGAGATCTAAAAATTATATTGAGTTTTCTGGAAAGTGCAAAGATTGTGGTTCGAACGCTACAGGATGGGTTGATACTAATGAATGTGTTAGTTCGCCAAATTATTTATCTTTATTGTGCCTATGTGATCACCATACATACATATTTCATATATATATATATTTATATAAAATAGATACAATGCTATGAATTGTGTTTATTATTTTCCAAACAAAATGGTTGATATAAATAGTTTGATGGTGATTTGTGAAATACATTCTATATACTAACTACAATTTTGATTCATTAATTTTTGTAAATAATAAAAGGTGTTATTAGCAACATAAACAATGATTTAACTACCATAAAAATGATGATGATCAGAGTTTTATCAAAGGTTGAAAACATGGAAAAACTTATAGTAAATAACGCAAATTTGGAACCCAAAAAACTTGATGATTCATTTATTGGCCACTTTCCCATTCATAATAATGAACAATTTTCATTTATTGAAACACAATTACGAGATTATGAAGAGTTTGTTTCGAAATTGGTATAAAATATTATTATTATAACTTATGTTTATTATAATAATTATTAAATTATTAATCTAATACATAATGTAAAATAAGGAATATTTTGTTCGAACATTTGGCGGAAAAAATGGTAATGATCATGTTAGTAGAACATTAACAAGAACTTTTTCTGAGGAGTATGCAGTTCAGTGTACGTGGACTGGTCGTGGAAAAGATAAGAAAACTAAAGTTGGAGATTCATTATTATTGAAAATACTAAATAGTAATTATATGTCGGTCTCGATTGTATTCGGCTTCTTGTAAATTTGATTTTAGAATGAAATAGATGTATTTTTTTTATTATTATTCAGAATTCATTAAGGAATGTTGTACAGATAAGGTGTATACAGATAATGAGTTTGAAAAAGGTGTATCAGAATGGTTGAAAAATGCTAATACAAGACTTAAAGCATCTCTTAGCAAGAGAGAAAAACAAAAATGACCTGAAACAAGGTATATATAATTTACAGACAATACCCAAACTTAAAATTTAATGAGTCAATTAGGTACTTAAAATGAAATAAAATTTCATATAAATTGGAACTTTGAGCACTTATAAAAAAAAATTGTGACTTACGATTTTGGATTTTTTTTATCAGTTATGGAACAACTTATAAGAAACCTTGTATTAAATTTTCAAGATTTTCTGGCAAAAAAAAAAAAATTATCGTTATTTTAAAAAAAAATACTTAAAAAAATTGAAAATTTCAATTGTCTATAATTAGCTCAATAAAAGTCAAAATACTTTGAAAATTTAACGGTGTATAGAGAACGCTAATCTAAACATTTGGTGAAAATTTCAAGTATTTACATCGATTAGTTTTTGAGTTATAGCAAAATAAAAAATTTGATTTTGTCGAAAACTGGTTTTGCGTAAAATATACCGTTTTTCCCTCATTTTTTAAGGGTTTTTCCCGGCGCGTTAAAAAAATATTGAAAATTTTTAACTTTTGACCCCCCCAAAGTACCAACTAGATTCACTTTCCTTTCAGAAAAGTTGCTCTATAAGGCAATCGAAGCATTTTTACTGCCCCAAATCGTGTCGACAGACACAAAAATAAATAAATAAATAAATAAAAAAAAAAAAAAAAAAAAAAAAAAACACACATCATTGTAAAATCAATACATTCTTCACTCCGTTCAGAATCTAAAACGGGATATTTTTTCCTTTGTACATTTTATTAAATTATATACTTTCCATTTTGAACATTCCATATAAATTGTAGCTAATTACATTTTGTTAAAACTCCACCATTTACTTGTTTATAATATGTTTCGTGTTAAAAAATGCATTTGTAAAATTATGAAAGTTATCAAATTATCAAATTTTCTATGATAACAAATGTATTGTTTTAATATACCATAATTTCTGAATTTTTTTATTCTATTCGTGTACTCCAAATAATTTTCGAATGAAATTGCAGTAACTAGAAAAAAAAGCAATAAAAATTATTGTTTATAAATTATAATTTAGGCTACACACTGTAATAATGTCATTAAAATACAACATTTATCGATAATGGTAATTCACGTATCTTTATCTGAACGTATTGCCTATTATTTGTTTGATTGAAACCTTCTTTAATGAGATTAGTAAATACGTTAAAGAATTCGAAAACATTTAAATTTGTAATAATGTTTACTTGAGATCTACTATGTATATTTTTTAAATTATTTTAAAATGTTCTATAATTTTCCAATTCAATTTATTTAAAAATGTATAAAGCTTTTAAATAATAATTAAACAGAATTGACAAAAAAGCAGGACATAATATGCACCATGGGTATTCTTTTCTCATCGTACGAGATAATAGTGATGGGCCTAAATAGCTTAACGATATTTTTACGATTAGTTAACGATATGTGCTGTATGATTTTATTTTAAATTTGAAACCAAGGATGAATCATTGTTTTCAGAAAACAATTTTAAGCGAAACTTTTTTGGTAATTTTAGTATTGTCTAGTTAAAATGTAGAAAAAATTAAAAACCTTATGATAAACATATGATATTTAAGTTACAGTGGCGTGGCGTGGAGTCGACAGTGGACAGACGACAGTGGTGTAAGCAATCACCAAAAATTATACCCACTTATACCTTAATTTTTTTTTTACCACCACTTAAAAGCAGCTTACAGTTTATACTACTGATTTTACCTTGCTATAATTAAATAATTGCGTACTTACAAATTTTACCTCTAAAAATGTGTCTCAACAACTTTTGATTATATAACAAAATTAGCAACAACATATATATTTTTAATACATTAGCAATTTATTTTAAATTATATTTAAATAACAAACGAACCAATTTTTTTAAGTTATACATTCTAATGTAGGTATAATAGATAATAAATAATAAAAATAATATTATACAATGCCTAAATATTTAAAAAAATATTCTATAATATTTAAATCATATTCTGTAAGTTTTAACTATTAAATATAAAGTCAAATAGTCATAACAGACAATAGTGGCACTAGTGGCAGTGTGGCACTGAGTGTATACCATTATACCAACGCAATTGTCGCAATTGGTAAAAATAAAATAATGTGAAATGTCGATTAAAATCACGATGATTGCTGATTGGTCGTGTATCGTATTTGAAAATCGCGTATATGTCAGTACCACCACCGCGTATACTATTCCTCATGCTAATTCCAACACAAACACTTTATACTATTAGCTGTATTAGTCTAATTTATAAAATAGGAAAGGGAATTGAAATCGCTTACACACACATCGCATTTGTCATGTTTATAGAAAATGCATAGTTGAGCTGAACCATTGATTATAGAATAGATTATCTATTCTATAATCAATGGCTGAACGTGCGTGTGCGGCTGCGGAAGTTCGGGGGACTTTTTACCGAGTATGCTTGGCTTGTACCCGACGCGACGCGACGACCGAAACGTTCAAAAGCAACGAATAACGATGTTATTTTTAGACTAACAACAAATAACAATTTATAAATATAAAATTTTAAAATCAATGAAAAAATATTATAATAATCAATAATATTATTTCACATTGATCATGGCTAAAATGTAATTTAATTTTGTCATTTAAAAATAATACACCTAATAACGTTTTATAATAAAAAGTGTAAGCAACGCTTACACTGCTTATATACACGCCACGCCACTGTTAAGTTACAAGTTAAAAAGTACTGGAATAATAATAAAAATAATCCGTGTTAACCTAATCAACACGAACTGATCATTTCTTTAGTTCAATAGTTCAGAGTAAAGATTCAATTAAAAAAAAAAATATATGTATATATATGCCGGTTAAATATTTGGCCATTTTTAGTTTTGTTATATTTTTAGATTCTCGGTATTGTTTTTTTTATCGAACTCATAGGCAGATATTTGGTTTCATCTGTGGGGGGGCTTAACATTTTTGTCTTATTCATTAGCGGAAACAAATATTTTTAGTCGCTTCTGACGCTTCCAACTACTAACTGTAGTGGCTACTCCTACTTGATTCTAGCTGAGGCACCAAATATACAAATATACCAAATATATAGGTAATAGGAACATAAAAAAATAAAATATTGAATAGCTACTAAATTATTTTTATTTTAATTGTATATATCTATTTTTTTGTGCAAATATATTAACAATTGTTTCAGTGTTAATAGATTTAGAAATTTCTTTTTCAATATATAATATTGAGGTGTTGTTGAACCTTTCCTGCTGCATAGATGTTCGAAGCCAAGTTTTTATTCTACGCATGGCCGAAAAACTCCTCTCACAAGTGAAGGAACTTATACTTTATAGGAATTGTTAAAGCAACTTGAAATAGTTTGTATAAATTAGGGAAAGTCCGTTTTGTTAAAACCTTTTTCACATCATTTAAAGTTATATAATTTTCATTAGTTGACTGCAATATACAATTCTTTGCCACTTCTATTTCTGACTTAAATACATCTTTAGATACATTCATTAAATCCTGAAAATATACAAAATACAGGTTCCTGGTTCACTTTTAATAAAACTAGGAAATTAGAGCATAGGTAAGTAAAAATTAATTTTCAGAAACCAATACGATACTTTATAATGATCTACAAAGAAAAGACTTTCCTCAAAGTTTAATTGAAAAAATTGATCAACAGCTGTAGCCGTTTGGAGGCTTTCAGTAGAAAATCTTTTTTCTAAATTTATCAAGATAGTATCAAATACAGGAAAGAAAGCGTTTTTTCTAAAGTAATCTTCAATGCTTATGGTTTCAATGGTGTCTTTAATATTTTGTTCAGCACTTGTGGTTACAGTAGTATCAAAATGTTTAAGATTTTGTGGCTCTTGTCTTTTTCTTTTGCATCCTAATTAAGTAAATATTAATTTAAAATTATAATATTTATAAATAAATATAATATATTTATTAAGTCTTACCTTTAGATGGCGTCTGTATTGGTATTTCATTGTCTTTAGCAAAGATTTCTATTTCACACCAAAGCTTAGAAAAATACTCTGTTGTTCTAGAATTTTTAAAAGCCATCATCACACCTTCAATAATATTTTTAGATTCCCCTAAGGTTGCATTTTTTTCTTGAAATTTGTTAGAAACAATATTAATATTAATTAATACTTTTTGTAGGATAAATAAATAAACTATAAATCGTCCACTTTTTAAATTTGTTAATATACTTAAAACAATGATATTGGAATTTAAATACTTTGAATCATTAATTATTACTTATTATATTATACCAATTGCTTCATTTACTCCTCTATCATCTTCATTTTCAATTTCTTCTTCTAAAGCTTGAATAATTGCTTTATAACTGTTTTTAACAGACTCTATATTTCGATAACGGCAATTCCATCTAGTGTCACTAAGTCTAATCATTGTCGTATGTTGTATTCCTAGTTTAGTTTGAATCTCAGTTAATTTTTGATTTTTTGACGGATGAGAAAATTGCACGTACAGGGATTCTAAAGTGTTGAACACATGTCTTGTTTCCTAATATAAAATATTAATTTAAGTAGGTAATAAATAAAATCATGAAGATCTAAGATGTATATAAATATTCATTACTTTTACATATTTACACATATCAATCACAATGAGGTTCATTTTATGAGCCATACAGTGGGTATATATAGCGCAAGGATATTGATTTTTTATTTTATTTTGTAGTCCGTTAAATTTCCCAGACATAACATTTGCACCGTCATATGACTGAGCAACTATTTGTGGTTTAGAACTAAGTTTACACTTTTTCAGGTACCATAATATGTAATGATATAAACTTTCAGCATCTTGATTCTTAGAACAATCTATAAAACCGAGAAATCTCTCCACAACATCTAGATTTTTAACATACCTTACACATAATGCTATTTGTTCTTGTTTGTAACACCGATAAATTAATTTAATAAAAATAAATTAAGAAGTCCATGTATAAAACATAATATATATTTCACCTTGCTTCATCACACATAATTCCAAACACCTCAACGTCTTCAATATCTTTTACAATTATTTCTTTCACAACATCTGCACATATATTTATAAGTTCATCTTGAATTATATGACTTGAGTAATTGGTTTTAAGATTAAATTTTTTTCCAAATTCCTCATTACTTTTTGCTAACAATTTACATAATTCTTTAAAGTTTCCTAAAAATATATTAATTTTTTTTACAAATAATTATCATAATTATTAGATATTTTACATTTAAGACTATTAGTAATATTAGTTATTAGTAGGGCTCGGATTTTGTAGCAAATGCTTCTTTTGAGGGGAGTGTGATAGAAAGATAATTCTTATATATAAATACGTTTTGACTCATTCTGATTTCAATGAAGTAAACTTTATTTTGCTTTTTTTTGCTTTTTTCCCACAAAGCCTGCTTTTTATTGCTTTTTCCCCTATTTGGTTCTTTTTTCTCAATTTTCACATATTTTTCTTGAAAATTTAATTTATTTCTATGTATGACATACTTGGACTATATTATTGTATAATGTATAGACAATCTCACAGTCTACATCACAACAAATTTTGGGTTTATACCACATGCAATTACAAAATAAGAAAAAAAAGGCATTTTTCATTTTTATTCCAATTATTTGCGTTTATTTATTAATTTTTTTTATGCGACCTTTGGCAAAAAATATAGCTACTGTTTTAGAAGCAAAACACAAGTTAGAAGACCTAATGGTGAAGTAGCAAAATTGATTATGAAAAAGTGCAATCGTGTTTTTTCAAAAATGGATAAGTAGAACTTCAAAAAATCAATAGTTTTCATAATGACACTACACTTGACATAAATGTGGACCATTATGATTTAGATGATATAGTTAATTTGGAATATGCACCAGTTACGTCGGTTGATGTGGTAGTATGGTTTAACGGGTAAACGTCAAATTATTATAAAATAAACGTATATTTTATACGCTAATCAAACGTTATCACTGCCGTAACGTTATCACTGTCAGTGCCGTTCTTCTGTTATCTAATATCTATGGTCTGTGCTGAACGTCGTGCGCTCAGCCAGGCCGATTTTCTCCCACCACAGTTCCATTCCAGACGGACAAGTTTCAAGTTTCAACATAATAATTAATAATATGTACACTCCCAACGTCGGATTCTGGGCAGTACCTTGTGCTAACAGATTTTTATTCAATCTAGGCCTTTGCAATCCACCGGAATCCGACTACGTTTTAATGGGCGAACATGTAACTCACAAGTAAGTCAATTAGCACGATACGTAAAGCTAATTAAAAGAATCAAACGTTTTGAAATTATATTTTGTCAATTTATTTTATTTCATACAATATGTAAATAGTGGCCAGTTTTTCACTTTTTTTTTTTTTTTTTTTTTTTTTTTTGTAGATTGAATTTTAATTGATATTTTAGATATATAATGTTATCGTGTATGTGTTTACGTAAGAAGTGAGTAATTATTTGTTATTTTTTCTTTCAGAGCCCCCCGAGGAATTTATTATTTAAATACAAACGCCAAAAAACCTTATGCCAAAGGATTTCCTAAGGTCTAATTGGTAGTCTCTGAGTCGTTGTCAACAGCCTCAAAGGTCAACGTCGCAGTGTGATTTGCCATGCAATAAGCCTAGTCAAATTAATGTTTGTGATACCATAAAATAACTACCAATTGAATCTATCTAAATCGCCAATTTAATTTTAACTATTCTCAGACGAAGAATATGTTATTTTAAATTTGTATTCGTCGTATACGTACGATTTATAATATAATATATAGATAATTTTAATAGGTACCTATATATTTATAATAATTTATTATTCGTCTGAGTAGACAATATTTTGGCTTGACTGTAGTTATAAGAAATAAAACTATTGGGAATGTGACAATAATCAAAATATGTTGGTCTAGTTTATAATTTTAGTGAACACTGGCTTAGAGGCAATTATAAATATGAAAACGCTCCAACTACTTCAAGTGTTGTAAAATATATCATATGTGACCACAGTATGTACGCTATTTCCTATGAATAAATGTATCAATTGTATTTTATTTTATTGCCATAATATTAAAATTACAAAGATTGAAAATAGTATGTGTATGGTAAATTGCCTTGTGATTATTTATGTAATTTACAGATTTTGGATTTAAAAAAATTGTAAATATATTTTAATATTTTATCGTCGTTCACAATTGCCAACAGTGTATGTTATATAAATTTTTATGTATGATAATAATATCAAGGAGTCTTTTTTTGTGTCATCGTTATTGGGAAAAGTTGAAAAAATCTCATTGAGAAAAATTAGATTGGGAAAACGTTCATAAAATAAGTTTATTCGTATATTTTATAGTTGTAACTCAAATGTTTTTCAAACTCAAGAAAACACTATTAATATTTTCAAAAATAAATTTCTTAATTTAAAAAGCATATAAAATTTCTGATCTATTGAAAAATTAAATTTTTAATTTTTGGAACATTTTCACAATCAAAAGACGTATCCACATAATATTTTCAGACATGAATAAAACGTCGTTGTAAAACCGATACTGAGATTCTTTGTGTTGCTCATATTCTAAAACTAAACACTAGGATGTGTCATGACTCATGATTTACACCAATACCAGAGTACTGTGCCATTATGTAATGTAACAACTAAATAAAATGATGAGTTTGAAATCCAAAAATCATCTTAATCATCCCATGACGAATGCCTTAACATGCCACTGACCACAGTCGGTTTATTTTTCGGGTTAGTCGTCTGTCGTAATATAAATTCTTATGTCAAAATTATCGTTGTACACGTCAATGAACCTCAGTGAACCTCATTCATTGTCGTAATTAAAAATTATCAGTTTAGCTCTTTACCTGTCCAAATCCTAAGTACCCCCTCGTCCGGAATGACACTAGTCAGATGTAACGGTAATACTTTTAAGTTACACTGCGTGCGGCGTGGTGCGCTGCAACTTTATCTACGTCACCGTCATTGTTTTACCATAGTCGTCCCCGTGTTTATATTTAACCGTGATAACCGGTGAATATCAATAATAAAGACATTTCGCTAAAGATCTTTATTGGTCTCAACATTTTACTATACTTATTTCGATTTGTTCCTAGTTAAAAACATTCTCGAATACTCGACTAGATACATTTTTTAAATCTCAACCGATCACATTGCAATTGGCTTGACTTTATCATTGCGAATATTGTAATGAAAACAATTGTAAAAATATTCCTCTTTTGTATACGCTTCAGTAAATAAGTAAAAAATTATAAAAATTTACTATAAATACAGATCGGGTATATTTTGTTTTATGTTGAAAAAACCGTAACGAATTCATGTGATTTTCAAATTCTTTTTTTTAAAGAAAAATTTAAAAAATGATCTTATGACAATTCATCATAAAATTCATCATCTTATGACAATTCATCATTTCCAGTAAAAAAATTTCTAATATTATTCATCCCACTCAATCGTTCTAAACTGAACCATCTCACTTACCAGCTTTTTTTAAATCTCAACCGGTCACATTGCAATTGGTTTGACTTTATCATTGCGAATATTGTAATGAAAACAATTGTAAAAATATTCTTTTTTTGTTTACGCTTCAGTAAATAAGTAAAAAATTATAAAAATTTACTATAAATACAGCGAAAAAAAACTCTGGAATGAAATTGTTATTTATTTCGATTAAAATCGTGTTAAAATTGTCATTTTTGACAGTCCTTTGTCGCCACCGATCTCGACTTGATCAGGTTGGTCGCCTGCAGGTCGCCGCTGACGGCTATGTAGCAAAATGCGCCGCCCTCGGCCGGGGTCGGCTGCTCGGACAGGAACTCGTTTACGTCGTCTTGCGTGGGCACCGTCAGCGGATAATCGTCCCTCAGCCGCTCCATGGCCGTCTCCAGGTTCTCCAGCGGGCCGTCCGGCGGCGGGTGCTCGAACGGGCCGGCGAGCCGCAGGTCGTGCAGGTAACCGAGCAGCGCCATCATGTAGTCGTTGCGCACTCCCTTCATCCCCACGCACGCCTCGTCCCTGCGCACGCCGCACAGCTTCTGCAGCCACTTGGCCACGCGCGTTTTCTCCTGCGCCGTGGTCATCAGCGCCGCGTACGGCCGGCTCACGTGCAACAGATACTGGAACTCACTGTCGAGTAGCGTGCCCAGCATCGCCCGCTTGTTTTTGTACTCGTCCGCTTCTTTACGATCTTCCTCCGGGAATGTCACTTGTCTTTGTCTTTGTGATATATTTTCAACACTGTCCGCCGTGTCGTGGTCGGGACACTCGGCGTGCATCATGCACGTCGACGCCACGCGGTCTTCGCCCCGCAGCATCTCCTGCCACATGGTATCATGCTCCCAGGTCGCCAGCGGCATAGCGGCCACAGCGGAGTTCTCGACCGACTTCAGCGGGCCGGAGGGTGGCGGAAATTTGAACACGCCGTACATCTCGTCGTTCATGATCGACAATACCATCTTGAACAGGTACCTGTTGCGCTCGACCTTTAAAAATTCCGTCGCGTACTCCGGCGCGAGCAGCTTCCGAAGCCACCTCACGACATTTATTTTGTCTTTATTTTTAAGGTTCGGCGCGAACTTCTTGATCATAGCCTTGTATAGTAAACAAATTCAACTTTAAGTTGAATTTGCTTACTACAAGGCTATGATCAAGAAATTCGCGCCGAACGACGGTTAAATCGATTGTTGTGTGAACAACGTATTTTTATGGACGGTTCTAATCGGAGTTTAATATTTCAATAATTGAAAATTATTGTTCATTATTCACGAGCCAAATAGCTGGTATCAAGGTTACCATAAGTACTCTTTTAACAGTTATTTAGTATTAGCCAATAAAGGCAATGCTGATTTAATACAACATTTGTCTTCATATAAACATTCAAAAAATATTCAATCAACTAGTGGTTCAAAATCTGTGAATACGTTTTTTGTAACACAGAATACAAAAATCGAAGAAAAAATATTAGCAGTTGAAGCCACACTTGCCTTTCATACGGTAAGACATCACCATAGCTATAAATCTTGTGATTGTTCCACTAAATTATATCGTCTTATGTTTTGCGATTCAGAGGTAGCATCTAAAATTTCTTCAGCTAGAACTAAAACTGAAGCTATTGTTAATAATGTCTTAGCCCCACATTCATTAAAAGACGTTTTAAAAATCATTAATGATAACAATATTTCATTTATTGGAGTTTGTACAGATGGGTCTAACCATGGTGCTGTGAAAATTTTTCCTATTTTAATTCAATATTTTGATAAACATTTTGGGATTAAACATAATTTAATTGAATTATTTGTCATTACCAGGGTCCGGATTTTATAGCATTTGCTAATTATTATAGAATACAGATAAAAATAGCAGGGTGGGCTATAAATTTGTTTTATACACCAGGGACTCTAAACATGACATTTTATTTTGCTATTTTTTGCATATTTGATGCATTTTAGATTTTTAGTGCTATTTTTAAAGTTTTGGTACTACAGTAGAACCTCGATTATCCGAACTAATTGGGACCACGCCTAGTTCGGATACGCAAAAGTTCGGATATTGGAAAAAAAAAAGCATTTTTTCAATCAGTTAAATACTTCATCTGTATTATTATTATTACTAATATTTTATCAGTACTTCATAATATTACATTATTAAAAATACATTACATACATAGGAACATATTATGTTTATTATATTTTTTTGTCAAAATTATCGATTTTCATTTGACGACGAGCTTCAACGCGCTTTTTTGCAGCCGAGTCTCGCATACGGTTAAGACGAATTAATTTATAATACCGTTACGTTTGATCATCTACTAATCACCCGTACATTCAAAATATATGTATGTACTAGTGATAAATCAATAGCAAATGTTATGATAAATTCGATAAAACGGCCGCGGATACAAGTGCTTCAACGAGTTTTAACGTTCGGATACTTTAATATTGTAGTTCGGATAATAGAGGGTTCGTATAACGGAGGCTTGGATAATCGAGGTTCTACTGTATTTTCCTTACATAATGATTTATTTAGTAGTTTTCATAAATATCGTTTATATCGAGAAAAAATTATAATTGATATTTATGTGAGTTCATAAGAAAAATTACAGCATTTTTGTTTCGTAATTAATTTATAAATAATATTAAAGCTGTAGGTATACAATATTAAACATGTTAGTCTATTTTTAAGAAGCTCGGAAATACCGAATATTATATATTTTATGCCCTTTAATCTGTTTCATTAATACTCGTATGTATTTCATTATTGTTTAGATTTTACAATTTTCTCCGAGTAATACGTATTAATTCAAAAGATAAAAATATAAACCACCAGTAATAGATGATAATTTCGAAAAAAACATCAACAACAATATAATGTCGTATTAAAAAATTCATCAGCTGTAAGCTTACTTGATTAGGTGGTCTTATGTATTTAGGTTCATTGTATTTACGCCTAAAGAGTACTGCATCGACTTCCGAACCCAGCGATTTATCTACGGTCAACCAACATTGACTGACAGGACAGTCAATGAACTCGCTTTGGTTGGGCTTAGGGCTGAAACAGACGACCGGTTTTCGCCGGCCGGCGCGCGCCGGCCGGTTTCTTTTTACATTGAGTTAGATTAGAGTAAACAGACGATACCGTTTTTCGCCGGCCGGTTAGTTCTCGTCGGAACTCGCCGGCCGGCGCATTTACCAGGCTTGGTGGGTACCGGCGACCGGCCGGCGAAAAAACCACCGGTTCCCAGCAAATTACATATAAAATGATTGGAGTGAACACACGACCGGCCGTTTCGCCGGCCGGCGGCCCGAAATTTGTTACATTTCTTACATTATTTTGATGCCCGATTCGAAGATTTTAAAACTTAAACTTATTTATTGTCCCATCTCCCTATTGCCCCCCTCCCGAAAACTCATTCTAAATATGGGGCCATGCCCCTATACACATTTTAAAAACCATAATATTGTATTTAACAGCGAAGATTGAGTTTATGTAAACAATAAAATGATGATACTTGTTCTCATAAAATAAATATCATTCACTGTACCTTCTGTGAGTATTTATTTCTCATTGGTGTTTATTTTTAATGTAATTCAAGGTAGAAAGAATGTTCAAGATAGAACATTTCAGAAATGTATCATTGCGGTAAGTTGTAATATTCACATATATATATATGTGTATCAAAACTTTTGAAAAATACTGTAAACATTGTATTTACTCTACCAGGTGATTAAAATACGAAACTCGCCGGCCGGCGAGTCCTCGTGTGTTCACATTTATTTTTCACCGGCCGGCGCGCGCCGGCCGGCGAAAACCGGTCGTCTGTTTCAGCCCTTAAACTGTTCCCAATCTGATCCAACGCCGGTATGGACTAAAATTCGTTTGAGCGGTGTCAAACCGTACTGGTAACCCTTTGGAACGTAATAGAGTTGCTCTCTAATTCTATCGCTTTCGGGCGAATTCTCCGGCCACACCTTTCTAGAATTTATCAATCGAATACCTACCACAAAAACACTAGACAATTAACAGTGAAAATGAAAATCATCTACATATGTACGAAGTGTTTCTCTTACATTTTGCATCATGGCTGTTAGGCGTGGAAATCTGAAATTCATATTGAAGAATAAATAATAAAATACAGCAGAGGGTTTATAAACATGTACAGTTTACTTAAATAACATTGAAACTCGTCTATCATTGTTCTCCCACTTTTTCTATTGTTTTGTTTATAATTTTTAAGTAGTGATGGGAAATTATGAAAACAATGTATGTAGAAATGTAATATATTTAATCTTAGAGTATATTATAATACATTTTGTTCATTCTAAAGTATTTATTATTCAGTTTACACATATTTCACAATTAACTAAATGTGTGTTATATAAATTATGTATATACTAACTGAATAACCCGGCTTCGCCCGTGCGAAATAAAATCTTAAAACAATTGAGAACATACCGCAACCGCGATAGTGTGACGCGACCCTTATTATTAAATATTACTCAGTTATACTAGCATATTTTATGTTGCAGAGTAAATTATATATTTCTTATATATTATTGCTATTAAATTTATCAAAGTTGATTGTCATACTTAATTAATACAAATTATTATTAATACTTATTTTTTATGTGTTATGTAGTGTATAATGTATATTACATTTATACTAATTACTAGCATAATTTTGACTTCATTAAAAATACATAAATTCCTAAATTTTGGTAACGAATCGTCCTAAAATGGTCTATACATAAACAGATTTATTCGATGAAAAAAATGTCAATATATGACTTTTTTTTAGTTTCAAATAGACCGGTAAAATACGAGTAATTAATTACTAATAATAATAATGGTACTAATAATAATAGTAATAATAGTAATAGTAATAATAATAATAGTAATAATAATAATATTACTAATAATAATAATAATAATTACTCGTATTTTACCGGTCTATTTGAAACTAAATAATTC
Organism: Therioaphis trifolii; assembly: GCA_027580255.1. Taxonomy (NCBI): domain Eukaryota; kingdom Metazoa; phylum Arthropoda; class Insecta; order Hemiptera; family Aphididae; genus Therioaphis; species Therioaphis trifolii. Next base: position 16,759,992 of record CM050409.1, on the reverse strand, counting down.
ATAGAGTTATTAAGTTATAAGTTTAAACTTTAAACTATATTTTTCAAAAATAATTTATGTAAATACTTAGATTCAAATTCGTATGTGCCAATACCATTAAATTATCCAACTCCATCTAGTGCTTCTACAAATATTGCAGGTAAAATAATTGATAATGTAAAATAGTATAATGTTTAATTAAATTTGGTTTTTTTTCTAGAACCTGATAAATATATGTCACCTCCTATTGAATCAAGTTTTGATGAGTCTAGAATTAGAAATTTTAATCCTGAGGTAATTGATTTTTAAATAATTAATTAACAATTTTTGAATATAATAAATTAACTTACATTTCTGTTATTGAAGGTTTATAATAAAGGTTATGTAGTTAAAATATATAGGTAAATCAGAAATAAATTGAAAACTAAAATTTAGTTTAATTTAATGTTGAAATTAAATCCAAATTCTGATTATTTTGTTTAATTTTTAGAACTGTTACAATTCTCAATCCTTACATGATGGAAATATAAGCACTAAAATATTAAAACTATAACATGACACATATTATCAATTCAACTGTTTATATCAATATTTCAAACTATTTTGATGGTATTATTTTTGTTTGTTTTTGTCCATTATTAAATAATTTCTTTAGTGTTGCTTCATATTATATACAGGGTCATTTAATTAGGTTATTGAAATATAATGTTATATTAATAATATTCAAAATATAAATAAATAGGAAGATTTTGATTAAGAAAAATATTAAATAATTTATATATTTATTATAATATTTTATACAATCTGTATCTTATACTTTTTAAGAACTTAAAATTACTTCCCGACCAAGAGCTTTGGAGTAATTCATTTTATTCAAACATTAAAATTCATTAAAAAAATATTTTTTCAGTATTTTTACAATATAAATATGGTGTTCCATTTAATTTTCAAAAGTTGATTTTCATAACTTCCTATAGATAACCGTATATACATATTAAATTTTCTAATCATTTAACATTTTTCAAAATGAGAAAACTCGGATCATACATTTTCCTCTATTTTGAATATTAATCTGGTAAAATTGTAACAACAATTTTAAATCACTATCATAGACACAATGAGCCTCCAAATTTTTTGAATTTTACATAAAGTTTATTCTCTATGGGGGGCATAAGGTAAATCAAACTAATGAATGTGTTAGTTCGCCAAATTATTTATCTTTATTGTGCCTATGTGATCACCATACATACATATTTCATATATATATATATTATAATTGGAAAAACTTTATATATTATAACTTATAAGTATTAAATTAGATAAAACTATATTTATATAAAATAGATACAATGCAATGAATTGTGTTTATTATTTTCCAAACAAAATGGTTGATATAAATAGTTTGATGGTGATTTGTGAAATACATTCTATATACTAACTACAATTTTGATTCATTAATTTTTGTAAATAATAAAAGGTGTTATTAGCAACATAAACAATGATTTAACTACCATAAAAATGATGATGATCAGAGTTTTATCAAAGGTTGAAAACATGGAAAAACTTATAGTAAATAACGCAAATTTGGAACCCAAAAAACTTGATGATTCATTTATTGGCCACTTTCCCATTCATAATAATGAACAATTTTCATTTATTGAAACACAATTACGAGATTATGAAGAGTTTGTTTCGAAATTGGTATAAAATATTATTATTATAACTTATGTTTATTATAATAATTATTAAATTATTAATCTAATACATAATGTAAAATAAGGAATATTTTGTTCGAACATTTGGCGGAAAAAATGGTAATGATCATGTTAGTAGAACATTAACAAGAACTTTTTCTGAGGAGTATGCAGTTCAGTGTACGTGGACTGGTCGTGGAAAAGATAAGAAAACTAAAGTTGGAGATTCATTATTATTGAAAATACTAAATAGTAATTATATGTCGGTCTCGATTGTATTCGGCTTCTTGTAAATTTGATTTTAGAATGAAATAGATGTATTTTTTTTATTATTATTCAGAATTCATTAAGGAATGTTGTACAGATAAGGTGTATACAGATAATGAGTTTGAAAAAGGTGTATCAGAATGGTTGAAAAATGCTAATACAAGACTTAAAGCATCTCTTAGCAAGAGAGAAAAACAAAAATGACCTGAAACAAGGTATATATAATTTACAGACAATACCCAAACTTAAAATTTAATGAGTCAATTAGGTACTTAAAATGAAATAAAATTCTTCACTAGTAAAAATGTTTTTATTAGTCAATTGGCATTATTTTGACAGGTAAATCAATAACTATTTGACAAATTATAATCATTAATTTTTATATATTTAACTTAATAATTTATTCAAAGATGAACAAATTGTTTACTTTACAAATATTATTAACTAAATAAAATATTTGATCCTATTCTGGTGATATAGGCATGTTGTGTAACGCTTTTATTATCATTTGTACAAAAATTGTGTAAGTAGTTTTTACAATAGTGACATGTTTAAGGATGGTTTATATGACATAAAATGATTTAACTAGCTAATAATCAATGAAATAAAAAAATACCTAAAAATATTTTTACTTTTAAACCACTGTTATTGTACTGAAAATGTTAGTATAATTCAGTATAACTTATTATGTATCAAATAATTAATAGTATATTTAGATAAAAATTAATTATGTTTCAAATTTCAGTTATTCATTCCAAAGAAAAGGAAGTCTTTGGGAAAAATATCTGCCACCTATTTTAGAAGAAGAATAAAGTCAGTTAGGTACTTCAATCAAGGAGGATGATAAAGTGCCACTAAATTATTTAGAAAAAAATGTAAATATTTCGCTGCAGTTAAATTATAATAATAAAAAAATATCTAGCTCTATTACTGAACAAAGTTCTCTGAATAATATTAATACAAATAATGCTTCCATGTCTCCAAATATTCTTGTTCAGAACAATTTATCACCACTTTCTCCAAATAATGTATTTGAGTCATATGATAACTCCACAGAATTAATTTTGCCTACTCTTTTAAAAGACAATGAAGTACAAGATAGTCTTTTAAATAAACTTAGATCATGGGTTGTTCAATACAATGTTTCTCATAATAGCTGTAATGCTATATTATGTATTATGAAAAGTGAAGGTCTAAAAGTTCCAAAAGATATCAGAACACTTATGAATACACCAAAAAAACAAGAAATTTCTAATATTATGAATGGTTCATATATTCATTTAGGATTAGAAAATATGTTAATTCCAATTTTAAACAAATATAATGCATCTAAATACATTCCTAGCCATGTTATAAAACTCGGAATAAATATAGATGGTCTGCCTATTTCAAAAAGTTCAAAATCTCAGCTATGGCCTATATTAATATCAATTCTAAATTTTAAAGAGTTATATAGCAACGTTATACCCATTGGTATTTTTCATGGTATGAAAAAACCTAGTTCCATTGAAGAGTTTATGAATCCATTTATAGGGGATATTTTATCAGTCATTGTTAAGGGAATAAATGTAAATGGAATTTTAATGAAATCAGACATTAGTAATATTGTGTGTGATGCTCCAGCGAAGAGTTATCTTTTAAATGTAAAGGCCTTTAATGCTTATTTTGGCTGTAATTCATGTACTGAAGAAGGAACATATCTTCAAAATAGAGTGGCTTTGGTTGGTATTAATGCCCCTTTGAGAACCGACGAATCCTTTCGAAATAGGAAAAATGATGATTATCATAAAGGGAATAGTCCCCTAGAACTTTTACCAATCAATATAGTTGATACAGTATGCTTAGACTATATGCATAACACTTGTCTAGGTGTATGTAAACGGCTAGTTGAATTTTGGGTGAAAGGTAAAAAAAATATTAGAATAACAGAAGACAATTAAAAAAAATTAATGTAATGATATTAAATCTAAGATCTTATGTATCTTCTGAAATTTGCCGTTTACCTAGACCTCTTGAAGATGTTGAGTATTGGAAAGCCACTGAGCTAAGATTCTTTTTAATGCATTCTGGTATGATAGTACTAAAAGGTCATCTCAGCAAAGATATGTATTCTCATTTTTTACTATTAGTATATGCAATTAGAATATTGGTATCCGCTGAAACATGTCAAATATATAATGAAAAAACTGAACTTTTATTAAAAAAATTTGTTCTCGAATATGGCCATATTTGTGGACATCATTTCATTACTTATAATGTTCATAGCCTAATACATTAACCTAAATATGTTAAAAATTAAAATTCATGGGTCGTTGGATAATTTTAGCAGTTTTAGATATGAAAATTATCTGCAAAAATTGAAAAAATCTTGAAAATCATTAAAATATCCTCTTCAGGAGGTATTTAATAGAATTAAAGAAAAACAAAAGTTAGAGTCCTCTCACCATTATCAGGTTCCAAGTATGTATGTCACAAAAAATGAATTAAAAAACAGTAGTCCTTCTCATTTAATAAATGTAGTAGATAGACAATTTGGAAAAATTGTTCTTAACTTTTCACGATTAACAATAGACATTTTTAAAGAAAAGGATAAGTATGCTATTTTAAAAGATAATTGTCTGGTTGAGTTAAATAATATAATTCAGTTACCAAATAAAAATATAAATTTTATTGTGAAAAAATATTTACATTTCCAAAATTTCACAATAAAACCATTTAGTTCAATGAATGTTGGTATTTTTTTTAGTAAATATAAATGAAGTATCTGATCAATTTTGTGTTTCTTTACTCGAAATTAAATGTAAATGTTTTGTTCTTAAAATTTCTTGTGAACAGGCTGTTTTTATATCGTTGTGCCATGATGCTTTTTAATTATTATTATTTTAAGCTCTGGTTTATAATTAAATTATAAAATAAGTAATTTTAAGATATAATTGTAAAACGTCCAATCTATGTATTATGTCTACACATTAATGGGTATGTTTATTTTTTGTATAAATATATTATATTATATATTACATAAATAACACGTGTTTTATTCAACATATTCATCATAAATATTTTAAGTATGTATTTTGAGTTCAAATGTAACTATATAAATATAATCTGTATACATATATGTATAACACAACTTTAATAAATATCTTAAAGATTATATAGGTATATAATATGACATCCATATAACATTCATTTATGGTATTAAATTAATGATTATATATGTTTGATTTATGACATCTATACAACATTAATTTATGGAATTATATTAATGATTATTTGTTATGTTTTAAATATGTATAATAATAACATACATGTAGGAAAATTATGAAGATTAGCAGTCAATAGGATGTTAAATTAACACCTATAAAACATAAATTTTGATGTTTTATGTTTTATCAAAACATATATAAAACGTTTGTGTTACATATAAATAATGCACAATGGGTAGGGTGTCCATTTGTGTGAGCTCTGACCGACCACAAAGCCGTAACTCTATCGGTCGGTAATCGATAATTTTCAAAATTATAAAAATAAAGAGAGTCGTTCAACTACAATGCTAATGCAATAACATACGAACGAGACTTGATCTCCACGAGATGAACACTGTGCGATTCGAACTTTTCGACCCGTGGTAGTGGTATCGGAACGAGTACGGTACATTATTAGTGCATTTAGAATAAGGTCGCTTGGCGTGTGAAGGACTTGTGCTCAGTATAAAATTTGAGCATATATGGTTTATTATTATTATTATTATTATTATTATTATTATTATTATCGTCATTACGTGTACTAACGAATTTTTCTGGATTTTCGGTGCAGAGTGATTCAGACATGCCAGTCATCCGTATCTCGTCGACTCGGTTCGGGTACACAGAAATCGGGACACGTTAGGCAACCGTAGTAGGCAAGAGATCATTCTCTTCTCGCTGGCGCCGATGCTCAAGTGTCACTGACAATAGTATGGCCGGATAAATATGTTGATGTGAATTCGGAAGAAGAGAAACGACAATACCCGACGATTTTTGGTAGACCAACTATTTTGACGCCAATCGAACAGGGAACGAACGCTGTTCGATTGCCGTCAAAAGCTTTCGAAATAATTGTCTCTAAGAACGGGATACCAGTTTTATTAGCCGGGTGAAAATTAGTATTGTATTTTCACTATCCTGCAGGAAACGAACTCGCACGCACAAGTCCAGTTACCAGTCATGTATATTTAGAATATAGCTTCTCTATCTGATTCGACAGATTTTCACCCCGTCCCTCATCAAACTTACATAATAAACTCGTAAAATCGTACAAAACATAAAAAAATATAACATCTATATATTATATGCTATATTACGGTTTACAGAAAAAAAAAAAATAAATAGAAAAAAAAAAACAACACCGTTATTCCATATTAAAACACGCTTGATATTTTTTATATTTTACAAAATATTTTACTCGAAATTCTAAATGTTTTCCATTAATTTTTTCCTCGACAAACGCATCAACCAAATGATAAAAATTCAAAGTAGACAAAAAATCAAGTTCGCCTTTATATTTAATTATTATCAAACATTCAAATTTTTCAAAACCCGTCTTTGAACGTATAGGAAAATATATATATCAATATAAATTGATCTATCATTTGATTCCCTAATATGAAGACGTATTCTATATACTCGTGATGTTTGACGAATAATGCCCGTGAAGCCACGCGAATATCGTGTTGAGATAATCATGAACAGTGTCGAATAGTACTGCCACAACGTCATCGTCGACGATATGGCGTTTGCCGAAAAATCGTTATGGATTTGCTGATAACGGTCGAAAACACAAATTATAAAGGGGTAAACCACTGGCTAATTTTTTGTACACTGGACTTCCAAAAAAATTGTAATACCTAGACTTCCGTGTAATTTCATGTTATACTTTAAAATTCTAAGTAATTCCTTAGGATTCCATGTAATTCCTTAGAATTCCATATAATTCCACGTAATTCCTTAGAGTTCCAGGTATTTTCATGTAATTCCTACTTCATCTATCATCTATGTAATAGAATGTTGCAAAAAAAAAAAATAAAGAAATACTAATGTTAAAACCATACACAGAAAGATAAGAAATCTAAAAATAACTTCATAAACATAATATTCACACTATCGCCTGTCCAATAGTGTCCATACTGTGGCGGCCTCCACAGAAAGTTTCATTCCGAACGCCGCCCGTTTACAAGCCCCGCTGTACGAGCTCGCAGCACAGCTGCCCAAACGCGACGGCCCCCTCACATGGACGGAAGAGACGCGCCAAGCATTTCAGGTATGTCGCGAAGCGCTTGCCGACACCACCCGACTCGCACACCCGTCGCCCGACGCGCCCCTTCGCCTCAGCACCGACGCGTCCAACGTCGCCGTCGGCGCCGTACTCGAACAGCTCGTCAACGGCGAATGGCAACAGCTTGGATTCTTCTCGCGCAGTCTCAAGGGCGCCCAGTCACGCTACATGCGTGTTATAGACGCTATAGACGTGCTACAAAGCTCATCGACCGTCAGGTACGACACATCGCGCTCCTTTCGCAGTTCGTTCACGAAATTCAACATGTCGACGGCGACAGCAACGTGGTCCCCGACGCCCTCTCGCGCATAGAGCTGTCAGCTCTCGAAGACGGTCTACCGGACCTGGCCCAATGGGCGGTCGACCAGGCCAACGACCCTGAGCTCCAACGCATTCTCTCCGGCGACACCGAGACGTCACTGGAACTCCAGGCGCGTCAAACCGATCGAGGACCTGTGTACTTTTTTGAATAGATATTGCATCGTTTTCATTAAATGTATTGATAACTTCTTTGACCTTATCAAAGTTCTTACCATAGTAAAAAGCTGCATTAAGCCACGTACCCCAACGAGTAATAACGGGCTGTGGTGGTAAACTTAAATTTGGGCACATTTCTTTAAAAGTATTTACACGAGAAGGTGCTTTTAAAAATATTTTTTTTGTGTTAGAAATTAACATGTCAACTTTTGGGTACTTATCCCTTATAGCTTCCGATACCCTATGAAGGCCATGGGCCATACATGTAATGTGAGTTAGTTTAGGATAAAACACTTTTAACGCTTTTCCAGATTTTATCATGTATGGTGCAGCGTCTGTGACATGAAGTAATACTTTATTATGTAATACTTTTTCAGGCCACAATAAACTCATTGAGTCATTGAACAATTTTGAAATCGTTTGAAAGTTAGCCTTTTCTAAGTTTTCAATTGCTAAAACTATTGGTTTTGTAGAATTTTCTGACGATAGGGAACCAATCATTACACAATATGCAACTTAACGCCCTTCGACATCGGTAGTTTCGTCAATTGATACCCAGATGGCCAGATGGAACTATCCCCTTCTTTTCGGATTTTACGTAATACGTCTTCATAACACAACGGAGCATAGTTTTTTCGTAGTGTCGATTCGTCAGGTAATTTTAATTTAATATATTTTTCGAAAAAACATTTGAATTCTGGGTTTTGTAGTTTCCAAAGTGGAATATCATTTGCCACCATTAAGGTACAAATATCTTTACTAAACTCATTCAGATTTTGATTATTTGTTCTAGTTTGATCAAGTGAATTTTTTATAAACTGTTGACTAACCTGGTCTTTGTTTGATTTCAACTTACTATTTTCAATGTGTTTAGAAGTTCCTAAATGTTGAGTAATCTGTGATTTTCTATCACACGATACGTTGGTTTCACAAAAAGTACAAAATAATATAGCTCCATCTCACGTAACAATGTGCTTTCTTTACTTTTGGCATTTTCTTAGAGAAAAAAAAAAAATTGACACTAAAGTAGACAAAATATTATTTTATACGAACACAAAAACTGCGGTGGACAAACTACACCAACAAATTACCGTCACTAACTAATTGAAATACACAAGCCGTGTGCGTATACCTAAAGTGCAGATAAGTTATCTGAGACAAATACGCAGACTGTCGATAAAAATCGGTGACGGCAATTTCCCAATCAATGCTTAAAATAACTTTTATGCACACTCGCCTTGCTTTGCAAAAAAAAAAAAATTCATCAACTATTAAATAATGCAACTTTTATACAATTATATAGAAATATGCAATTAATATGCATTTTCATTCAAATATGCAAAAATATGCAAAAAAAAAATTTGATACCTTAATCTACGTATTACGAAACGTCAAGATATTTAATCAGAATTATTATAAGTTAAATGTGGAAGAATATGCATTTGCATAAAAATCCGGGCCCTAATAATAAAGTAATACATAACATTTAATACCGATTTATATTCTATACCGATACATATATCACTTTCTGCATGAATATTATCATACGTTGTTTTATATTTGAGGACCGCTTAGTTGAGGTCTAAATAATGACCCGTAAGCCTCTCCACCGCGTCAAGGTGGGTCCTGTGGAGAGGACCTACCTATCAGTGGCGTATATAAGATTTTACTTTAGTTGGGAGTTTTAGAATCTGCATACATTTTATTGAGCTTTATTTTACCTTTATAGTAATTCATTTATGAAAATGCATTTCGAGGAAGAGGGGGTAGTCGAACTTACAAAAACGCTAAATACACCACTGAATCCTATCAAACTACTCTCCCGGAAAGTTACTTTAAATATTTAATACATAGTTCAGACTATTTTTATATTCATCAAGTCGATTCGTTAATAATTATTACTATTTGTGTACAACGAGAAAATTAGAAAATAAATAATCATGTTACTACTATAAGGCCCCTTTCACACGACGCCACCATGGTGGCGCGGCCATGGTAGCGCCACCAAAAAAGTATAGCCACCAAACACGCCACCAGCCACCAGACGCATATATTATTTTATAATTATATTTTACAATGTACAACATTTAAACAATCTAATTAAACCAATATTTAGTTCCAAAATGGAAGTTGAAGAGTTGGCATGTGTTGCTTATTTGTACAGCCATAGTAGACGTGCAAAGAAAAAAAAACAGAAAATTTTGGTTAGATACTGAATATGAATACCAACTCTTCCCAACTCTTCTTTTTTAAAATACGATTTGCATACTCTTTACTTGCAGAATTCCAAATGGCAGGACGATTTTCTACTTCAAATATAAATTTTTCTGTATCGAAATTTCGGCTGTCCATTTTGTTAAACACAGTGCAGATACGTCTGGTCGCGTGACTGGTGGCCGATCAAGTATCAACTGAGAAGAACGCGCGTTTTTCATAAGAAACCATACAAATGTTTTGGTGGCGCCACTTTATGTGATCGCGCGTCCAGCTATTTTGGTCGCGACCGTTGCGACTGGTGGTGCCACCAATTTGGCCGCGCCACCACGTGTGAAAACCGTTATCTAGTTCTGTGTTTCTTTTGGTCGCGCCACCATGGCCGCGCCACCGTGGTGGCGCGGCCAAAAGAAACACAGAACTAGATACCGGTTTTCACACGTGGTGGCGCGGCCAAATTGGTGGCGCCAGCAGTCGCAACGGTCGCGACCAAAATAGCTGGACGCGCAATCACATAAAGTGGCGCCACCAAAACATTTGTATGGTTTCTTATGAAAAACGCGCGTTCTTCTCAGTTGATACTTGATCGGCCACCAGTCACGCGACCAGACGTATCTGCACTGTGTGTTTATGGACAGCCGAAATTTCGATACAGAACAATTGATATTTGAAGTAGAAAATCGTCCTGCCATTTGGAATTCTGCAAGTGCAAATCGTATTTTAAAAAAGAAGAGTTGGTATTCATATTCAGTATCTAACCAAAATTTCCTGTTTTTTTTCTTTGCACGTCTACTATGGCTGTACAAATAAGCAACACATGCCAACTCTTCAACTTCCGTTTTGGAACTAAATATTGGTTTAGTTAGATTGTTTAAATGTTGTACATTGTAAAATATAATTATAAAATAATATATGCGTCTGGTGCCTGGTGGCGTGTTTGGTGGCGCGCACCATGGTGGCGTCGTGTGAAAGGGGCCTAATACATGATGTACTCAACTGGGTACAAATTATGGTTTTCGAAACGTATAATCATTGATTATAAATACTAGTATTTATAATCAATGGTAAGACTAAATTTGAAACTTATAATTAGAAACAACATGCGATTGTATGGCATATATTTACCATTATACACATGATTGACATTATCTGTAACATTGTTATGAAATTAAAGTTTTTTTGAAAATGTATTTTTTAATTGGTTTTATCGGACCAATAGTTTAAAAAATCGTTGCATATTAGCCAAACTATTGACTGGACTATAGTAGAGGTTTTATTAAATAAAACAAAAAAAATTAAAAATTAAGAAAAAATTATTTTTTCATTCAAATTTAAGTCTTTTATTCTTAGAAATTAATCATTATTTGAAAACTATTAAGAGCATAATTTAAAATTCATTGGTTTTCTCGTTGTTCACAAATATCATCCAATATTTACAATTACAATTTATCAACATAACATTATAGTGTAATTTAATATATTATTGATTTAAAATATTCCTCGCGTACGCGCTATGATAAATAAATCACTAGTTTAATTTCGAAAAAATATTGGAATTATCAGATAAATTTAAAGAAATAAGTACCGGAACCGAATCGAAAAAATATGCTGATAGAACGTGAAAAAAAAAGCGTCTGTCCTTAAAAAAAATGATGAAAAAAATAGAATGAGGGTGCAAAATAAAATTAGAATACAGTAAACATTTATCCTAGGTTTTCCTAACAACATCTGAAATTTTTTTTTTTTGGACCAGAAACAATATTAAAATATTAAAATAAATTGTTGATACTCATGTTGATGGTTTAATAAATATACATAATCGTTAGATATAAGTTAACAATATATAAATTGAGATCAAGAGAGAATTATAATAGGTCAAAAAATTCTTCCGATATACATGACGGGTAATAATCACCAGGGCCGGATTAACCTAGGCGCAAAAGGAGCATTTGCTCCAGGGCGGCATAAATATAATTGCCAAAAAAAAATATATATATATATATATATTAAGTGCCATAATTATTAAAGTAAAATTTTTTCAATTATAATAGCTCGTATTATGATAGCTCGTATAGCCCAAAAATAATTCCGAGAACGCAATGTCAAAATATCGTAAATGCGATGATAATTAGGTCAGTTAAGTTGAACACGTGCATAATTATATAGGTATTTATAATTTAGGTATAAAGTTTTCAGGTTTTTATCGTTTTCAATAAGGCAATAACAATTCATAGAATCTATCGTAGTACTCAGTAATATCTGTACGATTTACAAATTAATTATTGGATTTTCTATAATATAATATCAAATAGTGGCAACACTACTGGGACTCCATTCCGTCTACCAACAAACTTAAACACATAAAATGTTCTGTGAAACAGTGGTTTACACCTCCGGACCTCAACCGACGTCAAAATATTGCCATCACTCGTCTTAGAATCGGCCACACCTTTCTCACACACTCCTTCTTTATCAGCAAAGATCAACCCCCTATATGCAACACATGCCAAACCCGTATCATCATAAAACATATTTTTGAAGAATGTCCAATACATGAACCTACCCGCACTCTTCTCAACCTCCCATCTAACATCAAAGAAGCTTTAAACGAAGAACATACTTTAAAAACCATCGAATTCATCACCAACGTCAACCTTATCAACAAAATATAGTTTCAATATAAATTTAAATTGTAAATCTATTTAAACAAATAGTATTGTAATTTACTTTTCTTTTTTGTTAAACTTAAACAAAAATTTAGGCTAATAACCATTGTAGTTGAAGCCTGTAAACCTTTAAATAAAAAAAACAAAATAAAATATCAAATAATATGTCATGTAGGTCGTAGGTGAATCAATTTATTAATATTGTATTTGTATTTTGTGACTGTTTTAAATTCATTTAAAAAAAGTTATTCGGAAAACTATTCTGTGATACTTAACATATAGTTATACTTTTTAGTGTAAACTGTAAATTGATTAATTATTATATTAGGTATATTTTATAATTGTACTTTATTTTTTAAATTTATACATTGAAATCAGGAATTTTCTTTTGGTCTTATTAAAACCTATTTTTTTGGGGGGGGGGGCAATAAATATTTGCTCCAGGGCGGCATGGGCCCTTAATCCGGCACTGATAATCACATAAACCTACCTATAAATTTTAATAAAAGACAACTGTCCAAAAAATAAATTCAAATCGTTATGGACTATATTGGGTTATCATTAAATTAAAAACAGAAAATATTTTAATGGAACGTAGAAAACGAAAAGTGTCTGTTCTTAATAAAAATGATGAAAAATAGAATGAGGGCGCAAAATAAAATAAAAAACAGTAAACATTTATCCTAGGTTTTCCTAACAACATCTGAAATTTTTTTTTTTTGGACCAGAAACAATATTAAAATATTAAAATAAATTGTTGATACTCATGTTGATGGTTTAATAAATATACATAATCGTTAGATATAAGTTAACAATATATAAATTGAGATCAAGAGAGAATTATAATAGGTCAAAAAATTCTTCCGATATACATGACGGGTAATAATCACATAAACCTACCTATAAGTTTTAATAAAAGACAACTGTCCAAAAAATAAATTCAAATCGTTATGGACTATATTGGGTTATCATTAAATTAAAAACAGAAAATATTTTAATGGAACGTAGAAAACGAAAAGTGTCTGTTCTTAATAAAAATGATGAAAAATAGAATGAGGGCGCAAAATAAAATAAAAAACAGTTGATACTGTTTCTGGATTTTGGTCTCAAAATTAATTTTTTACCTTAAAAAGTTTGTTCAACTTACTAGGATCCGTTTTCTTACTATTTGTTTGTAATTCGTTTTTTAAACCTTGGATATCAGCTTTCATGTTTTCTACCGTTTTCTTTAAACACGCATTTTCTCGTTCCGCAGATAAATAGCTTGACACGTAACTCTGATCAATTTTCCTATTTTCTGAGCACATTTTTAGAGTCTAAAAAAATGTTTAACGTTACATACATAGTATACGTCTAAGTCGACAAAAGATAATATAATACCAAATTATCTGGAATGTATTTATTATATTAGTTTATAAAATAATGGAAACACTTGTTTGATCATGTATGAGTTGGTGATAAAAAATACGACGAAGTAATTAAAACACAATTTGTGAACAATATCGATTAAAGAAAATCCAATGATGCAATACACCAATATTTAATATTGGTAATTTACCTATTACGTCAGTCAAATAATAATTTATTTACTATATGCCGATATATACTAGGGTTAAACATACGACTCATAACACTCATTTACATGCATCTAAGTCTATGTGAAAGGACATAATTCCAACTCAAAAACCAAACAACTCAAAATAACTTATTATTTATTACAATTCACCCCTTCTATAATTATAAACATTATTTACTATCATATCGCTTAACGTATTCTCACTTTTTAAATTTTAACCCAAATTATAATTAATTTTGTATATTAACTCTTATATTCAACATTTCACCAATCATACCCATCGAATCAAAAAGAATTATATTTTAATTATATTTTAGGTTGTATTAATTCGCGGGATAATATTTTTCCGACACATCGTCTTTACATTAATTTTGATATCAATGTTCTGTAAACAACTCGTATTTAAATCACCTGGAAAACAAATTGCAAATCGCATTCTAAAATTGCCAAAAACTTAATGGAAAACATAAACATAAAAAACTATTGAAAATAATTCCGGTGATTTTATATATTTTCTCATAAAATATTATAAATGTAATGATGATCAATCAAATAAAATTGATACATGATATTTGTAGTCAAGAAAAATGTTTACTAAAATATCAAAATAAGATAATCAATTTATTTTATATTTTATATAATTCAGAAAAGTACTTAATCACAAGAAATTATTAATTTACAAGGTTAAATGTAAAATACCATAGATGAAACAAAGATAATTAAAACAATTATAAATATCAACTCTTGTTAATAATATGCCTATCTTGTAAAATTCTTTTCCTTTTTAAAAAAGTCTAGTTGACCTTCTTCATTCGGTATACCAAATGAATTATCTTAAAGATTAAAATATTTCAACCATCTAAACTAACTAAATGCTATATTGTATGGTAAAAAAATTAACAGGGTGAAGTTAAAAATTTTTAGACCGATGAAAGTTGCCATTAATTAATAAAGTCGTAATTTTATGATCACGGTTTTGTTTACCATTTTTATCTTTCATATCTTTGATTTTACGACACAGTTTAGTATAGCGTTCACTATGGTAATCCGTTTCTATTTCATTTCAATTTTATTCACTTCTTCATCCAAACCCTCTAACATTTAAAACAATCGATAAATGTATATAATATACATTTAAGTAATACATTTATTGGTTCCATTCAAGCATCGACTCTTGAAGCATTCAAGTTGAAGGTAGTATCACAGAATAGATGAAATCCAAAAGTTGGATGCGAAATTCATTTTGTCAATTTGTTTTTGACAACGCAGACGTAAATATTGATACCATAGACGGTTTAAATACATTTCACGCAATGGGAGGCATCCAATGTATAACTCCTTTAACCTCAGTGTCATATGAAACCAACATTAAAAAATTAGATACGACCCTCGCTGCCCAAACTATTGAAGAAGTCGATCGCATTCAACTGCATACTTTTCAACGAACAGTTAAAGAAGGACTATCAAACATTAAAATCAATGATGTTTATCGCAAAAAAATAACAAATGAAGTAAAACTTTTACCTAGCGATTTCTTATGGATTTATGGTAAGTGGAAAGATTTAATCGATATTCCAGGTTGGAACAGTTTCATGGAAAAGGTCAACTTAAATAAAACGTACTCAAGATCATGAATATTGTGTCTTCCATTTTTAAAAGGTCTATGGTATTATCCCGATTTTTTCATTCTTTCCAAGGCTTCGGTCAACGCTGCAAAAAATTCAAATAAATACACGCATAATATTAGAAAAAAAACACATATCTATTGGTCTAAATCATAAGTCAGTAATTAAACTTGAATTGGTTTAATATAACCGAAGTGAATACAAAATTAACGAATAATATAAATAATGCTTCATAAATTATACCAAGCTAACAGTAAAACAAATATTATACGAACGTAGAATAAAAATTAAGGAATACACGCTACATCCCTTATATCCTATAACTGACCAAATAAACCTACAGGAATTAACAATTCCCTTCATCCCCTGTTTCGCCCAGTTTTCACTTAAATTCGCGGACACGGTATAAAAACTTGTAGAAAACCTATTAATAAAGGAATTAAATAAAAGAGGTCTGGTTTAAATATGAGACGTAACGAAAACTAAAAATCTAACTCATTATAAAGTAACGAATTTGTATTAAAAATATACAAAGTAATCATCTTTTAAATTGGAAATATTCTCAGGAACATATTTGATAATATACGTGCATTAAAAAAAAAAAAAAAAAAAAATTCACAAATAATCATTGTCGCTAAAAACGTTTACGATAGATCAGAAAAATTAACTGAAACCAATGAGCAACATTTAAAAACACAATCATCAATTGAATACAATGACAGTAATACGTACTCCGCACCACGTAGTATTCTTCACTACTTAGACAAGATAATGAAGATGACATTTTAAAGAAATTATACATAATTTCTTTAGTTACATGACTCTGAGCAATGCTTCGGTATAAAAATATTCCATTTATATATTTTAACATTATTATTCTAATTCTCGATACGCTTTTTTTTTTTTATGAAATCCGTATGTAGTTTTCTTGTTTGATAAAGAAAAAATTTTTTTTTACAAAAAAACTTAAAACACGTTGCTCTGTTCGTACCATAAGATTCATAATAATTGAATGGACCAATTTCTTTTTTAATAAAAAATTGAA
Organism: Therioaphis trifolii; assembly: GCA_027580255.1. NCBI lineage: Eukaryota > Metazoa > Arthropoda > Insecta > Hemiptera > Aphididae > Therioaphis > Therioaphis trifolii. The sequence continues at coordinate 16,743,136 of CM050409.1, read as the reverse complement.
GCTGGAAATCGACTTATAAATAGCCAATGCCTTAAAAATATACAATAATGTACTTAAACACGTCATATTAAATTTTCAAAAATTTTTGTTAAATATTAAAAACTTTATTAGAGATGAACTTCGAAAAATCTTGGTACTTATTCTTAGAGCTCTATCTATTTTTGACCCATAAGTTGTTATTTTTTTAAAACTTTTATAAATAATCAAGCAATATGACATAAATATATTATGGAAATTTTAAGTTTCTTGCAGCAGTTGTACTTCCCGAGTTATGACTGAAGAATTAAAATCAATTTAGTGAAAGAGCCTTTTGCGGCAAATTTTCCCCTTTTTACTCGGGTTTTACAGGACTTTTTCCTCGCGTCTGGGTATACTATTTGAGAGTAGAGAAATATGATATGTTTAAAGTCAATCTACAGTTTTCAATCTATTGAGTTGTTCTACACTGACAACCCTGAACAAGTTTTAATAGAAAAACAATAAAACCAATAGATTCTTCGTTTTACTCAGAATCTAAAGAATATGTGTAATGTATTAACTCAGCGTTTCTTAAACTGTGTTCCGCGGAACCCCAGGGTTCCGTGGAGATCACTTCAGGGTTCCGTGAAGCTTTAGTGATTTATTTCGAAATTTTCAAGAAAATTACCTTTAAAATATCTAGCTAAAGATTAGTAGCGGCTAGTGGGGGAAAAAATGTCATTAGTATTTTATATGACGTATACAGTATTACAATTATTATTTTTATATTTATTTTAAGATATTTTTTTAAATTAAATACCTTTAACACAATATTATTATATAATTGTAATTTATTGACATTTAAAAATAATCCTAAAAAAAGCTAAAAAGCTAAAAAAAATAGTAGGGGTTCCACGATAAAAGTATATATCAAAAAGGGTTCCACGGATAAAAAAGTTTAAGAAACGCTGTATTAACTAATCACATTAAATAAAATAATAAAGCTATTCAATTATAACATTTATTATAGTTCAATTATAACACAGCAGAAATCAAATTACAGAATCAAATGCAACTCGTTACCCAGACGGGAAGTAATGTCGGGTACTTAATAGATAAAGATCATTAGGATTTCACTAATACATAAACCGATACTTTGATCGGCAAGTATCAATCGTGTAAACCGTTTAATCTTTCGGTTTATATAATATCGACGTATTCATAAATACTTAGTTATCTGAAAAATATGTTTACCATCCAATCTAATTATATTTAATGATTTAACTTATCATTGATAGTTGGACGAAGCAATTTTCGGGTGAATTTTAAAATGTTAAGATCTAAGAGAAATACTGCTGAGACTTGAGATAATTCAAAAACTATGATGCTATTAATTAGCATAAAAAATAACTAGATATTCACTCACTTTCTTCTTCTTTTAATTCAAGCGAATTTCTTTTATTTTTGTTATCCATATGAAATATCCACGCCACTTTTTCATCCTAAAACCAACGTTCAATGCATTATTCGATTTTACATGTACATATTAGTCTCGTGATCAGTTGCTTTCGTTCAATACCAAGGTCTCCTTTATATGCTTCAATGTTGGTTCCTTTTGTTTCATTAAACTCTTGTGCTGACGTTGTAACGTTAATATCTTTTTCTCGGAATCAATCAAAAGTTCGTTTGTATATCTGTTGTCTTCTTGTAATTTGATATACTTTTCTTTGATAGATCTAAAGAGAGATAAAATGTATATCATTCATATGAAAAAATCTCTCGTGTGTTTGAAACGAGATATATTACTCTAAACTTCTGATTTTATTGTTTGCCATTTCAAGTTTTTTCTCGTAATCTACTCGTAATTTTCCATTGATAAGATCCCGTGTTTCGAATTCTTTTTTATCCTGTTTTAATTTTTCTGTCACTTGGCTGAGTTTGCATAACGTTTTATTTAAAGTATCGTTTAGCTTGATTATTTTGGGTTCATTCTAAAAAAAAGGGGAAAAACCATTATTTATTTAACCGAAAATGATGGATTCCATTCACAATGATATTATAATTTAGTAATCATTATGATGAAACGCTCCCGAGAAAATTATTTACTTGACTGGTTTCCTTTATAGCATTTTTCGCCATTGATTTTTCCAATTTATCTTTTAAGTCGTTATTTTCGGCTTTCAAATGCTTATTTTCGTTCTCGAACTTGTCGCATCTTTCTGTATTTGCTTTTGAGAAGTTTTTCAATATTCCGTATTCTGAAACGATCGAAAACACACAATTTTAGACGTCTTACACAATATTTCTTACACATTTTCTGTTACGGATTAAACCGTCGATTTTTTCCAAACCTTTGGTCTTGTCGTCCTGTAGTTTGTCAAATTTCAATTTACAAGCCTTCATGTGCACGTCATATTTTTCATTGGCGGCGACCAACTTTGCTTTCACGTCCTGTCAATTCATAGAGTGGCGTTTTATCGTATCAAGTGAAATGATTGTACGTGCACAATTCGCGTTGACGATATACACGATAAATAATTGCTTACTTTTAATTCATTTAACAATAGTTTTTTCATGTGCTGTTCACGAAGAGTGTCTTTTTGTCGAGGCGTTAAGTTGTCGTCTTCGAACAACCAGTTTCTTTCGGCCTCTCTAAATTCTCTTATAGTTTTTGTATCTTTCTTCATTTTCTCGCGCATTATGACTCTACTCGATTCGGACTCTCCGTACATTTGGTCCAGCCTCTGGAGTTTTATGTTCAAACTGTATCGAACAACAAAGATCGGAAAAATAAATTAAATTTGTTTTTATTTTAATTACGACGTATAGACAATACTTTTTTATTCTCACGAGCAACACTCCAATGATGCTTTCGTACTTCAATACCAAACGTGAGCCTATAAAAAATAACATGCCCGTTAACAGAATCGGTGTACGCTTTGGCAGTGACGGACCTAGGATTTTTTTTTGGGGGGGGGGGCCCAATATTTTTACATCAGTACATATTTTTATAAAAACACTTATGTTGGTATAATGGTGTATAAAACATATTATTAATTATAATGTATTATATAAGTGTACGCACAAAAAAAAAAAAAATTGAAACTAAAAATATTTGTATATAAAAAAAATATAATTAATAGTAGTGTTTTATAAACAAAATTAAAAATGTCTCGAATGTTTTTTTGCAAACAAATCTATTACTTCTTCTGGTTTTACAACAATTTGATGATGAATATTTAATAATGATAACCCATTCAAACGATTTTCTCCCATTGTCGTTCACAAATACGATTTGATTTTTTTTAAGCTAGAAAAAGATCTCTCATTTGTTGATGTCGTTACAGGTAATACAGCAAGAATAAGTAATAGTTGCCGTATGTTTGGGAAATATCCACCTTCAGTCACGTTAAATGCTTCCATAGCCGTGCTGATTTTTTTTCTGGTTGTTTAGCCCAATGTCAAATCAAAAACAAAATCAGAAACCTGAATTTTTCGTGAATCGTGATTATAAGTTTTACGTCGCAGTTATATTCTTACACATCTTATGGACCAAGAGGGGGCCCAAGGGCGTATTTCTGGGGGGGGGGCGATGGGGCGATCGCCCCCCCTGGGCCTATCAATTTTTTTTTTAACTTTTTTTTTACATGATCTGTATTATATTATAATAATCATTAGAAAAAAAAATACGAAATTATTTAAAGTCATAGATTATGATATAGATGTGTAATATATTGATAGAAGCGCTCGGAACTTACTCAGCTTGTATCGTATCGATATTATAACGACAGATACTTTTAGATACACGTTATCTGATACTGAACGTTCGATAATTTTTTTTTTTTTGTTAAACACGAAATAGTAATGATATTATTGTAGTACACGAATACGTCTTCACAGTTCACGTAGTACACTAGATGCGTGCAAAATAATAGATAGATTTGCAGAACACAAACGATTCAAAGAATCTGTTTTATAGAATAATAATTTTAATTAGTTTGTGCTTCATTTAAAATAATTTTTATTTATTTTTAAGCCTAAATATTATAGTTAAATTATTTTTGTTTATTTTTTATTCCTCAACATAACAAGTCTAAAAGTCGCCCCCCTTAAAATAGAGCCAGGGACGCTCTTGAGGGGGCCAGGCCCTCTGCCCCCCTTAAATCCGTCACTGTGCGTTGCAACTGATGAAGGTGGATGGCGAAATATTTAACACGCGATTCGAAATCCGTATCACAGCGTTGTTCACAATCAATGTAGATTGAATCGTATTTATATTATGTTTATACTTACTCTCTCTGTTTGCGGTCTTCTCGCACGATTTCCAGCTTTTATCCTCCTGCGGAGTACAATATTAATAAATATTATTATTGTTATTTTTTTCATTATACTTTCGAGTGTGAAACAAACACCAGATGTATTTTAAGTCACGAAAAAATAACAATTCAATCTTCACATATTATTATGGTATGTCATTGAGTAGCTTATTGTACGTATGTGCATTTTGAAAATTTAAGTTTTTTTTTTATAAATTTACCATTCGATCAACGCACTACCGATGCTGTTCGAACATCGAAGATTTTTACTCACGATGATATGGGTGGTGTAATCATCCACGGTTTTTCGTAAACCCGCTATGACTTCGGCAAAATTGTACATTTCGTCCATTGAATAAATTGTGGCAGGATTTGAGGAATGTGTAACCACTTTTTTTTCTTTCAATTTTGCCTAAAATTTAAATAAATCATTTCAAGAAAATTCTTAAAGTCAACATATTTTCGTCATTACATTTTCTCTTTTTAGCATTTCGTTTTCCTTGGTTAATACTTCATTCGAATCTTTATCAATCTTCCATTGCATATGATAATTTTTGAATTTGTTTGTTTTTCTTGTCACTTCGGATTTCAGATTTTCTACATCTTCCTGTAAAATAATTCGATTCGTCATTACGTGTGCACTACGGACACAAAGTCTATAGACTTTTATGACAATTATAATTGTAAACTCACTTGCAATTTCTTCACGTAATTTGTCTGGGTCGTGAATTTCGTATTGTTGATGTCTGCGTTTTTAACTAAAACTTTATTTCCCAATAATTCCGCTTCCAACGTCTTTATCGTCTTCTTTTGTACATTCATATCCGCCTATACGGTGACACCATGTTTTATTACACATATTTTTTCATAACAAATTTCAGTAATTTTTTATTATTACAACCATGATACGGTGAAAATAAGTGTGGTTAAATAATTCGACTAACCGAAAGAGTTTTTTTGATTTTTTCTAGTCCGTCTATTTTTCGTGTTAACTGGTTAATTTCGCTATCTTTTTTGTTGGCCTCTTGTTCTATTTCTCTGTTCATGCGCTTTGTCTGACTCAATTCAATCTAGAATAAATGACAGTCGGAAGTATGTATTTTTTATTCTTAACGTCCCACGTTTCACGTAAATATATATGTTTAAGTTAGTTCTAGTAGTATTAATATACAATATATATATATATAAATATATGTAACCACCCTCATCACATATACTCTTAGATATAGATTGTACATTTCAAATAAAGAAAAAAAAATTCTTAACAATAATATAATTTAAAAGATGGGAATTTCAAAGTCACTTAAAGGCCAGTTTCATAAATTCGAACACTTTCCGGTCACAGCGTACGTTTTCGAAAATCGTTTTGTTCCCAGTATGAAATATTATGCAAGGTCAAGTACGGCGTGTTGTTATTCACATGGTTTTCAGTCATTTAGCTGCGCGTGAAATGTGGTATACTATTGACGTGGACAATAGTGTGTGCGATGATGGGGTTCAGCTGGTTTCTCAACGGGTCAAATCGAACGCGGGCCCGAACAACACTTGTCTTTGGACCAGAGGTCGTCATCACACGTGTATTGGACTACGTGGGTTTTTATTTAGGACGGGGTTGCGGTAGGGTTGCCAGATTTTGAAATCGCCAAACCGGGACATATTAATATTTGAATTTTAAATGACTCTAATTTTGTATTCTGAGTGAAAAATGATGTTTATTTTTTTATTTTTTTTTATTTGGAGACACTTTTTGCCCGACTTCACTTTGTCAAAAAGTTTCATCCAGCAACTCTATAGAACAAAAAGTGTATGAAAATGGTACTTTGAGAGTTAATTTCCCAATAGTTTTTCCAGGCGAGAGGGAAAACAGTCTAAAATGGAGCAAAAACGGCAAAAATCGCCGTAAACGGCTCTTTCATTAAATCGACATTAATTTCGTCATTACTCCAAAAGTAATGTTGCTAGAAACTTGACATTTTCACATTATATCATTGACTTATCACTACATACTTGAAAAAGTTTCAAAAAAGGTTGACCATTTTCGGGCTGAAAATAGAACTTGGAAAACGCTTTGTTTTTTTTTTTAAGTTTATACCTGATGAAGAATTAAATACTTGGCAAAAACTTTTGAAAATGTTATATGATCACACTCATATACTTTCCTAATCATTCTGAAAAAATTTCGAAAACCGTGACTCAGGTTTGAAAGCGAGTTGGAAAGCGATAGGGCCCTGGCAAGCTCAGCACGTCTGGCAACCCTAGGTTAAGGCCCGTGTAGTACAAATACCCGTGAACACCCGTGTGTCCGTCAACACCCGTGTGTTTGAACACTCACGTATATGTCCGAACGAAATCATATATAAATAACCAATCGATAAATGATCGACGCTTGAAATGCTATTTATGCCATCGTGAATATCCGTGTTTCCGAATATACCCGAATCGATGTACAATCATAGGTGATTATCAAATCGCATGGGTATTAAATACATGTGTGTTAAAAACACGGGTTTTCATATATTTTATCGATTTCCGTTCACAACCACGACGTCTACTTGGACTCCACTCACCCTACACGAGAAGGGTATGTTTGACCTATCCCTACGTCGACCCCCTACCGTTTCGTCCATAGAGCGTGCGTACACCCCCTACTTTACTGCGCCCCGACGACGCGTATACCGTGTGGTGACGGTCGACGTTTTTCCGTCGCCGTCTTAGCACGTCTATTCAGAGAGTCATATCGTGCAATTTAGTAAAAAAAAAAAAAAAAAACACGCACATAGGCTGTATAATTGTTTTTATCTTAAATCCTATGATTATCACCCTCGTGATCGAAACAATTGTGAAAATGGCACGAAAAATAAAACGGCGCTCACTATAAACAATATTTACGACTGAAAAAAAAGTTGTTTAAACCTGCGGCTCTCTGGAAATCATTGATTCGTAACTTAAAAAAAAAAATGGCCATTTCTTACGAAAAGGTTCCCGACCCCTGTTCTAAACAATCACGCGCATACGATTCTGGATTACTTATATACGCAGAAACGAATACGGCCAATACGATCTCAGCTCGAACGTTCGTTTAAATCGTATTATTGAAAGATCGGAATTTTTCAACTTTATTCAAAAAAAATAATTTTCTGAAATTAACGATTGGTTTTTTACGGCGTTGAAATACGTTAACAATCGAGTACATATTATGTTGGTTTGGAAAAATCAATCTATCAACAATCTCTCGACCTTTACACGGATCCGACAAAATCCCCACACGATTATTAAATTTTGCCAACAATATACTACCTATCTATCTAGAGGAACGTGTAACGACGAACGGATATAAAGTATATAGTCGATTCGGTCTGCAAAATCGATTCAATTTCATTTTGTAAACGTCAGGAGATGATGCCTTTGTGCTATACACGTTTTATGAAACCGTTCTTTACTATACGTTTATTTCTCCGTTTGTATTATCCTTTAACTCACCTCTAATTCTTTAATGGTTTTATTTAAATTAAAATTGTCCTTATATTTTCCATTGAAGCTAGGTTTTGCCTTCGAGGATAGATGTTGTATTGTTCTTTCCATTGAACTAATTTTTGTCTACAAAAATGCGAGTATAATTTCAAATTAATACGTTATAAAAACACAAAAACCGTACATTTTGTGTGAATTAACCCAGCGTATTTTTTTTTTTAGTCTTTTATTGAATATTACTTAAAAGTAAAAAAAAAAAAAAAAAAAAAAAAATACGCCGGTCGACATTCCAAGTTAATTCAATATTTTATTACTTTCAACTCGGAATTATCGGTTTTCAATGCTTCATTAATGTTTTGTAGTTCGTTGTTTTTTTCCTTCGATTTATTTATGGTAACGTCTTGGTTTTCTATTTGTTTTTTTAATTTTCTGTTGGCTACTGACAATTCACCAACTCTTTTTTCGTATACCGGTAAACTCTTGAATTGTTCCTAAAAATGAAAAGAATATGTCGGAGTTTAAATTTTCACCGTCAAACGACAACTACATCGAAGGATCAACCGAAAAGTAATTTTAAACGCATTGTCTAGTGCAGTAGTAGAAAACCTATTTTCAGACTCGTGGACCAGAAAAAAATCTAAAAGATTGCAGGACTGCACGGATATACAGCCACGAACAGAACTTATTTGATATTTACGACATTGTAACCAACATAAATGTATATGTTACGGGCAAAGTGGTAAATTCGGGCAATGTATACAATGCCCGGGCATTGTACACATTGTCCAATGCATATTGGGCAATGTGAATTGTAAAGTATTTATACAAATTATACATTTAAAAAATTGTGAAGTACATTTATTCTAATAATTACATAATTAATAATCATTAAATGCTACGTCTGTTCTCTGATTAATCACTAACTATTATACATTATTAATTAATTTTTATATTATTATTATTTTTATTTATACTAATTTATTTCAAATATGATTAAAATTGTATTAAAATTTTCCATTTTAAATAAAATGTAAAAAATAAATAAATAAATGTTTGGTTAAGCAATGTGTAACAAAAAATAAATGTTTAAGCACAATATACCTACACTGAGTGACAGTATACAACTAAAGTAAAACTGTATGTACCAAAATTATATGAGACAAGATATTTATCGGTTTCGTTATAGGGATATATAGTGCATTTAATGATTATTAACTTATTTCACAATTTTTATAAATAAATTGCATATAAAAATTAATACTATTAATGTATAAATACTTTACAATTCACATTGCCCAATATGCACCGGACAATGTGTACAATGCCCGGGCATTGTATACATTGCCCGAATTTTCCACTTTGCCCGTAACATATTATACTGTAAATGGTTAATTTAAATCCGTATCACTTTATAATATTATATCTTAATGTAATACTATCGTGTTCAGATAACTAAAAATGTACAATTATTATTATCCATAAGTGTAGATAGCCGAGGCTAAGAATAATTTGTTATAAAATAAAAAATGTTTATGATGGAAAAAAAAATCCGTTTGCATTTGATTGTGGGTCGCGAGTTTAGAAGTATTACTGTTATATTATAATATTATATGGTTCGTATAGTTTTGTAGAGAATGTAAAAAACAATGGAATATTTTCTTGTAAAAATAATATTACAGTAAAAATAAACATACGATCTTAGCGTTTCGGATGTCAATGGTATTTTTAAGCTCCATTATTTCTTTTTGTTGCTCTTCAATAGTCCTTAAATGGCTCATATTTTCTTCGCGAGTGGCTACATTGTTATCGTAAATTTCGTTGTACTTTTTTTTCCATTCGTTCCCGTACGTTTCCGACTCGTAGAACATTTCTGTCATTTTGTATAGGTCACTGTAGTAAATAAGGAGTAATTATTATAAAGGTCACGATAACGTCCTTGGCCAAATATCCGAGGCTATTCGTCAAAACTCGGCACGTCGGAATAATGGTGGGTTGCGGTGGGGTTGTGCGAGAAGACGTACGGAAACGCCGAACCCCCGACATTCACCCCGAGCTATACTGGCGCCGGCCCCACTGCACGTGGCCACCCTAGGACCGCCGAATGCGTAACTACACGCACATTACGCGGGTTTCCTCCGCAGTGAGTATACCTTGTATAGTGTACCTCACTGCTGCACGGTCGACAATATCATCATCCGCCCACGCATAGCGCGCAGGCCTACTCCACCTGCGCGTGCGGACGGCGCGGCGTACGGTCCCGGACTCTACCGCGCGGCGGTTAGGTTAGGTTAGTAACGATGACGAGCCAGCGCTGTTGTACAAGATTCATTGTTTCGACCATCGCTCACGGGCAGTGGCGTTCTCAGGATTTTTCGTCGGAAGGGTATATTAAAATGTATTGCGAATCGAGCTATGTGACATATACCGCCACATCATAATGTAGGTACCTATTTACTAAGTAATTCTATGAACGCATTGAACTCGGGTTGTTCACAAACACATGACCAAGAATAAAATTTCACCTCAAATAACTACGAAAACGCTTTATTGACACACCTCGTATATAAATAGATACAAATGATAGCGTTTCACATTAGGATTCATTGATTAACATTTATTATTCGTACAAAATACTTAAATAACATTAGTTTACCATAAAAATGCCTCCATCAGTACTTATATTTTGGACTAAAACAAATGCCATGGGAGGGGATCTGTCTCCCTTTACCTCCGTGAGAACACCTTCGCCCATGGGACGGGGGTGTGCGCGTGCCCGTATCGTGGACGCGGGCCCTCGTTGGAATTTATAACCGCCTCTTTTCATACGGGCGATCGAAAACCCTGCGCTTTGACGTGGACCAGAGACGTAGCTGACGGCCGATTCGGGGTCGAATCGATGAAAGGCATTAACCGGTGAACTATCCTAGAGGGAAACACGAGCGACCACGGCAGATGTGACGTGTCGAACGGTTTCGGGTCCCCGGCGCCGCGCCACTGGTGATGGAGATGACCTACGCCGGCAAGAGCTCTGTTATCAGCACGAGTTAGCAACCAGTTCCCGCAGCCGACACTTGAACTCGTTGCTTGTTGCTCGGAAGCGGGATTTTCGTCTTCTGTCTCGGGAGGGGTGTTACGCGCATGTTACCGAACCCGAAGGGACTGGCGATCCAAAGTTCCCTTTGCCCAAAGAAATCGGGGCTGGCAGGTCGTTCGGCCGAAGCCTATCCCGAGACCGCGGACGCTGGACGAGACCAACGCGCGTCGGCCGGATAAACCGGCGCTTCAGGTCCATCGCGGCGACCGTGGTTCGAGCCGTAATCGCCAGGCACGGACTCGAATAGGTGAAAAATAAAATGTACTAATCGTTTTGTAGGTCGTTTAGTACAGTGTTTCCCAACTGGTGTTCCGCGGAACCTAAGGGTTCCGTGAGCCGGCGCCAAAGGTTCCGCGAAAACCTGGTGCCGGAAGTATCTGACAATCCTCTCATTTAAGTGTAAAAAACTTATGTCAGCATTACAACTATAGAAAAATATGGGGGTTCCACGAAAAGTTCAAGCTCCTGCAAATGGTTCCGCGAGTAAAAGAAGTTGGGAAACACTGGTTTAGTACGACGCGACGAAATTTCTATTGGCAAATTCATAAGTTAAGTACTTACTTCGAGGTTTTGGTACAATCCCTGCACATGTCTATTGGAGTCCGTCTCATTACACCATATTCCGTTTCTTCAGGAACTGGTTTGTAATACAAGTGTGCCATTTTAAAGTACTTCTATTTGATTTATAATTACTAAATTACAATAACTAACCGCTAGATTTTAAAACGATGATCGTATGCGTTAGAAATATTTTGTAGTGGTTGCTTGGCAAAAAAAACAGATGCTAATTTATGATAGATATTATTAAATTGCGTATGGAATATTTTGATGATAAGGCCAATTACTATTTTCATCCAATGGCCATAGCTGCCGCGGATTACTTAATAAAAAAAAAAAAAAAATTACTATTGTGAGAGAGAGCTATGATCACCAATGCTACAAATAATGACCACGCCCCAACAATAATATAGTATGATAAGTGAAAATATTTTTCTTTTATTCTATCGATAAAATTAGGTATTTTGGATGTTAGTGTATTATTATCGATATCTTGGTGAGACAAATGTCCCTTTGCTCACCCTTAGATTATGCCACTGGTACCCTAGGGAAGAGCCTAGGCCCAACATGTTTGTCCGTTTGACGACATTTTCGCGGTTCGGCGTGTGTGGATTTTTCGTCTCCTAAAATTTCACATCCGACACCTGTACAGTGTATGTTATAGTGTACGACGTGCACGTATATTTTTTTCACCTGAATGCGAACGCGGGAATGCTAATATCGTTCACCCCCGTACCCCCTATATCTATCAAACGTGATATATGTTATTTTTGAAATAAAATCATGAAAAACGACATTAAAGAAACATATTAAGAAATATCATAACGACGTTCGATTGACAATAAAAACAATGTTTTATTAACAATGCATATCTTTCTCAACAATATAAAATAAATGTATGAAACCTTTTTGTACTATATCAGTGTATACGTATTTATACTTATACTATACAGTGGTACAAGTATATCGACACGACGTGATGATAAAATAATATTTATTTTTTGAGATCGCGTGCTCTGCGATCAGATAAAAATACACGTTACGCGGAGCGCGGTCTGGAAGTGCGCGTGAGAAAGATAATTTCTTCTGTCGTTCACACCACTGCGGGCGGATGGTGTTTGTGGTTTGTCTGGTAGATGTCATCATCAGTAAGTTGTCTGTTACTCTTTCATGATCGCACATTATCATACAACAGGGGTGGCGAACCTTTTCCGAGTTGAGTGTCAAAATTTTCCAAACAAAGTTTTCTAAAACTGTTCGCGTGCCCCCCCCCCCCACGCACACACACATACACAAAGGAAGTTTAATGAAGTCAATATTTGTGTAGGTTATTTTACAAATTATATGTGATATTCTTGAATCAGATGTCAATATTGAATAATCGTATTAAAAATGTAAATATGTAATATGTGAACTTTTGGTCCTTTTTTTTCATGTAAACAGTTTTATAACAGAATATCCAAATTTCTAACTTTAGTAAAACATGTAATATTTGATTTGACTTGAAAAAATTCATTACACATTATAAACTTTCAAGAAAAATGAAAAAAATAAAATAAAAGTAAGCGAATTGCATGACTTCCGACATTTCGATGTCTGCATTGTTCACCACTTTTCCATAATATAGACGATTTATTTGTACTTGTGATATTAGCAAAGCATAAATGTCTAAAAGAATATAATTATAATTGAAATCTGAAAAAATTGTTTAATCGTATTTATTTTAACTACGATTTCATAAATAGCATGATTCAAATTTTTATTTTTAATTAAAATTTCGGTAAATTAAATTTTTTCCACGTGCCGTTGAAATTTCGCCAACGTGCCACTTTTGGCACGCGTTCAATAGGTTCGCGGGTTCGCCACCCCTGTCATACAATATACAATATACATCATCTATTATTATTATTATTATTATTATTATATTTGTGATGCGCTGGTAATCGAGCCGTTATTTGAGTTTTCTCGAAACCTCATAAAATAATTAGGACAATGAAGTTATTGCATTGGTAAAACATATTGAAAATAACGTTTATAATTTTGAAAAGCGCATTAAACAAATTTAATTTTATTTAATAAAATTAAATATAATAATCATAATAATACAAAATTAAATACGAATATTGTTCACATTATTGCGTTGTACGACTAACGATTTGTTTTTAAGTTTTCGAAATCGAATGACCGTCTGTTATCGCACACTCGTAGAAATCTGAGATCAAATTAATGACTAAAAGTGTCAAAGTTATTCACATTTGAACGTCGTTTTTGAGCTAAGGCTAGTTTGTAGTTAATTTAACATCAATTAGATTTGAATTTATTAACACTCAGCAGTAACGGTTACTGGACTGTTTAAATTTTTGTTATAACACCAATGAATTTCCATCTTCAATCTATTTTAAAATCAAAGTACTCTGTTGCAGTGGCGTAACTAGAACTTCTAAGGCCCGTGGCAAAATAATCCAATGGGACTTTACTTTAACAAACTTGGAAGAAACGGGTTCGAAGGGCATGCTTCAATTTTATTTCCATGAGAAACGGTCCTAAAAAAAAAAAAAAACACTTATTTCAGGCGGTTTGATTATTTTTTCTTGTTCTTATACTTTTTTTTTTTTACGCTTCTCCTATAAAAAAAATAGTCACTCGGTACTTTTTAGACTTGATTACAATATTATTCACAATTCACGGCAAAGTACGAAATCGAAAACGATCGACGAGGTCGACACATTGACAAATGAAAAAACAGAATAATCGCAAGAATATCAAGTAATGACAGCGGTTGTAGCCGGGCCGTAATTTTTATAAGATAACGAATCGAACGGTAATCAATACGGTTTTTTAGTCTATAAGTAATACTGATCTAAATATAAATTCACTCTCATAGTTTCTAAGACGAGATTGCGGAGCTTTTCGTTGTTTTTTCGTTCCACAATAATTATGAAATATCGCCGGCGTCGACTTACCTACTATCAGAGAAAATAATCTATGAGATATAAGCACATCAATCTAAATAATCGATTTATTTTAATAATTAATTTAACAAGAGTACGGTTTAAAAAAAAAAAAAATGATTGTATTTTTGATATTTGTTCCAATGGTAATTTATGTATTGAATTTGCATAATTTCTCGGCGGGCCTTCTCGGGTCATGGCCTCATGGGCCCGTGGTTCATTGCCCGTCATGCCACCCTATCGGTACGCCACTGCTGTTGTCATATCAACATCACTTAAATTTAAATTAAATAACTGATAAATGCTCTTGACTGTAGAAATAATTACACTGTGCTTAAAACTAATGCACATTGCTTTAACTTAAGATAATCTATAGTCAATTTAACATTTCTCATGTGTGTTTTTAAAACTACTTGTGTAGTTCAATACTGCAATTTTGATTCAATAAATATAAAAATTAGTTAATTTTATCTAGGTATTGATCATCAGTTTGAAACTAATACTTTTAGATTTTATTTTGACAAAAATAAAACTGTATTAAAAGGTAATTTTTGTATAATTCTAACATAGTTAAGTTTTATTTAAATATTTAATTACTGTCGTACAGTAGGTACACAGTGATTTTTACTCAATTAAAGCACACTAGGTATTTAAAAAATAGGTTGAATAAGAAGTATCAAAAGCTGTTTAAGTAAAAATGTATTTATTATAGGAATATTAAATTTACGATAAATTAATAATACATCATAATACATGTGTTTAAGAATAATATACATACAATAAAACAAAATGAATATAATACAATTATATTTTTTAAACACTAAATATTAGTTAACCAGACACATGGTAAAAAATACATTTTATTTTATACTTGTAGAGCATTAGAGCAATTACAAATTACATTATAGCTCATTAATACATTATGAACATAAATTATAAATTATTTTTATATTTTTATCTAAATTTATACAATTAACAAACGTATACAATTAAATAATAATAATAATTTAAAGAATTTTTGTACATAAATTATATATTAAGTTTATACCACAAAAAAAAAGATATTATGATTAAGTTTGGTTTTACATTTAAAGAGTATACATTAGAGTTGTATAACTTTTATTATTTCCTAAAATACGTGATATTGTAGGTGTAGGATCACACAATTCATTTACATAGAATCCAACTAAATTATCATTATCATTAAATTTATCAACTTCCAATTCATAGGCGTGGAAATGAGAATCATAACTAATAGTACTTAACGGCTTTAACAATAAATAAGGAACTTTAAATTCACCTACAAGTATAAAAACTATCTCACCAAATATACTTCCATTCAGGTTAGTTTCCATTACAACTAAAAGCTCTTTTTTTATATTATATAGATTTGTACTCTATCCATGATAATTTAAAACAATTAGTTTTTAGTTCTTCTGGAAGTTGTGTAAGTATTGTTTCAGAAAATTCTAAAGAACAATTTATAAATTTGTTAAATTAGACTCTGAAAGAAGACGATTGACCATTTGCAACTGTAGTTTATATGAGATAGTGTAACCAAGATTTATTCGACAGGGGATGGCATTTGCTAATGCCTTCAGAATTTTATGCTTAGCTTCAAAACGCAAACTAGATGTTAAAGTAAATGGACCATTTTTTCTCAAAATATGACCATAATGAGTAAGTATATGGAACTTAGGTTTTAAAGTGACTTTTAGATAAAAATAAGTGTAATTTGTTGTGCACAAAAACTAGAGAGTCTAATAAAAGAGAACAATCTCTTTGTATTTTTCGAGCACAGCATAAGTCAGTAATTTTGAGTAAAAGAAGGTAAAGTTTCCAAAACTCTGAAGATCTAGGTACCAATTCACCAACCATCAAGCTAAAATATCTAATTAAGCATAGCATTTCTGAAGCGGACATTATTATACTGCCTTTTTTTATATTAGTTTCACGGATTAATGGAGGGACTTTTTAAAATGATCCAGGTATTAAAAATCTCACTGAGATTCCGTCCTTCAGTACTTGAAAGCTCAGATTTTCTGATTTCATGGGTCAGAATCCATTTTTCTTTTAGTTCTTTAAATGAAGAAGAAAGTCCTTCATTCTGTAGCCATTCTTTTGCTTTTTTAATACCACCTAAGTAAACAAGTAAAATATGTGTAAATAAAATGTTGATTTTATTTAAACTTTATATAAAAATAGGTAGGTACCAGAAAATTCAATAGCAGATTCAGAATTATGTAACGGGCCAGACTTTTTTCTATCCAGCTCAATGGCCCCCACACTCCTTAATCTTCTTGCTACATTTTTCCAGCGCTCAACCAATTTGCCTTTAGCATGCGTTTGGTTGGGACCTTCAGCTCTGGCAGGTATAAAGTAAACTCTCTAGATAATATATAAAAAATAAAATTAATTAATTAATTTTTACGGGTTATAGATACAATATACAATACTAAATAATATGTTAAAAAATATGTAGAAATAGCAGTATAATTTTATCTACTACATATGCATTATTTTGGTCATAGTCCATCATCTAGTATTTGGATTTACATTGGTAAAAAATAATTAATGCGGTAAAACTAAAGAAACATAAGCAAAACAATAAAAAATGAAACACATATTAATAAATTAAAATAACATATCTTAATATTATTAAATAGTATTATGATATAATCTTCATACTGACTCATTTTACTCTACCTAATCACAATATACTTTTAAATTTTAAACTACTTATTTCATACTTAAAGGTTATTTTTATTTATTTTTAATGTTTTAAATTTTATATATTTTTTATATTTTATCTTTATATTATTTTTATATTTTATTAGTTAATACTTTTTGTACCTACTTTATTGTAATAATTATTTTGTATTAATGTAAACCCAATATAACCTGATGATGATCTTAGACTAAATCTAGTTTTTTTTTTTTAAATAGGTATTAAGTATTTATTATAAGTATTAAATATTGTCATTTATATCACACAAATAAAATATCACAATTTAAAACTGAGGTTAGGTAGTGATTGTGATTGTGTTAATTTATTAAATAATCGGGGATAAAATGTAATTTTGAAAATATTAACCTATACCAACCTGTTCTTCTTTAGGAAATATTTCAGTTATTAAATTTGATATTCTGCGGGGAAAAAAACTCAGTACCCCTGAAAATTAAAAGATACATTTAAATTAAATTTTTTTAAATTAAAATAAAGTTTATAAAGGTCATTTAATAATAATTCAAAGCTAATATCCAAATAAAATGTTATACTTTTCAAATGTATTGCATAGTCATGATAATAATGGGAATATAAACTTTTAGTTATTGTTTAACACAAAATTAGATACTAAATAAACTAGTAGGAGTAAATTATAAGTCAATTGGTGTAGTAGGTAAAAAACCAATATTGAATTATAATAAAATACTTGCTCTGATCTTGAAAAATGAAATTAATCAAAAACTTGGTCAACGTATTTTGCCCTTCATCTGAGATACTACCATTATTTAATTTTGAATCAACTAAGATAAATCTGCCATCATTTGTGTTTTGTAACATGTCTTTTATTGTCTATAAATAATTATATGTTGATTAATAGTGTTCAATTACAAATAATTGACAACACTGCACTACATATTAAATTATGTTACTTTATTAACATAGAATTTACTAGGCTGGCAGAATTCATTATTTATTTTTATATGTATGAATGAATAATACCTGAGAAGTCCAATCCATTGGATTATAAGTACCAAATTTTACATGACTCTGGACAGAATTGATGGAAGAACTTCGAGACGAAGAGGAACTATTATATGAAGAATATCTTATGTTAGGAGATACTGCAGTTTCATTTTAAATTTCATTATTTGACACAGAATTGACAGAAAATTCAAGAGATTGTATAGGAGCATATTGAGAGATATCAATTAAAGCCGCATTAGGTTCAGGAATAAGAAAATTAGCATACAACTCCTACAAAGAAATTAGTTTTAAAACAATATGGAAATAATTAAAAAATCTATATAGATAAAATATAAAATAAAGGTACCTATATAGATAAAATATAAAATTATGAATATAAGTCGGTTACAATGCTATTAACATAGATTTGTATAGTATTATAGTATGTAATATCTACACATAAATATTAAATATGTTTGTATTAAGTAAAATTAATAGGTATTATACGAGGATGTATTAAAATATACATTTATTAATTATTAGTTTATATAAAATAAAAAAGGTGCATATTTAGATAATATATGGTTAGGTAGGTACAACTTTTAATTTAAAATAAACATCATGTACCTACCTACATGATAACTACAATAAAATCTAATTTATTTAAGTACCTATCTATGTTACAAGGATAGTTTTAGTACAACTAATTTAAAGTACTTACTTGAGACAATTGACCATCACAATTGAAGTTGTCCATTGGTAAATCAGCCATTATATAAACCACAGAGACAGAGTACAGAGTAACACTTGTTTAAAATAGTTAATTAAACACAGTCCACATAAAGGAATACTAATAAGTAATTAACAAATTTAAATAAAGGTACTGTCAAAAGCACAGGTAATATAATTGTAAGACAAACACGTGTCAGTTGAATTTGAATTCGTAGTCCGTTCTATAATGTTAAATGTGATAATAACGAGTGCGTGAGTTGAGTTGATATCTTATGGTGTTAAATCAACTCTCCGCCGTATTTATTTTTAGAGCATGAATAGTGAATCTTATCATTGGTTTGAGCTTATTTTACCATCAATTGTTTTCAATTCAAAAGTATTACATAAATGTATTTTTAATACTGATAGGTTTGAAATCAAATAATATAAAGCATTATCTTAAACAATGTTATTGTTATTCCAATTTCCAATAGTACAATAATTTTCAATTCAATACAATTATGTCTTTAATTTACCATTTCAACCAGTTTTCAAAATGACATATCCTTAATATTGAAATTAAAATCCATTCTTAATTTAATGCAATTATATGATAAGTGTACGTAACATTTGATCGTGTCAGATAAAACTCAAGTAAAGTTAAATACACATTTAATAAATAATTATTTTAAATTGCGTGTGGATTCACGTAAATTTCATTAAAAGAACATGCCAAAGGAGTTAAGATAACTCTACATGACACTGAAGTTAAATACACACATGTAAACCCAAATAGCAAATGTTACATCAACTGCAAAATTTCTATGTGTGCACAATACATTTTTGTACCGGGAGAAACTTCTTTCTACACCGGTGGTTATTATGATTGGTGCGCAGTTCAAGTAGGCTAGATTGTTGCTGGTCAAGTCTTCGGACAATCCCTCCATTGACTGTATTTCTTCACTTAACATTTTGGATGTACGATCAATTGTTTGTTATGCATCATTAAAAAAAAAACAAAAAATACTTTTGTTGTTCTGGCTTATTAAAATTCTATTTTGTCTTCATATTTTAGTTTCGATATTTTTAAGTATAGATAAATGCTTAGATTTATGCAGTATTTCCCATTTTTTGAAATTCTAAACCTCCCTTGTAGATTATAAAACACGTCATACATCCCCACGTCAATTAGAAATACAAATTTGATGACATTTTTTTTTTTTTATTGATTGTTATAATAAAACAGTTTAAATATGAAGTATAAAACAATATATGCTAGTATTAAGTACATAGCATATTTCATAAATAATAATACATAATATACCTAGTACATAACTTACTGTTTTTAATTTTAGAATTTTAGAAATGGAAAATTCGCACAATTTATATTATTGCAATATTATTTCATCATCGCTACAGTTCCTCGAGATACACTGCAGATTAATTGATTATGTTTCGCGCTCAGTATTGAAATCATAATTGAAATGAATTAATACCAAGTCGGTTTCTATTGAATTATCTGTAAATGGTGTTGAGCATCTTTAATAGAAATATCATCATTTGAATGTATTAGTCGTGTTACGTTTTCTACTCGTACAAAAATGTTCACAGCAGTAGGACGCGGCATTATCCGCGTGTTCCCCCAACGGGTTATTGTGCGCCGAGGAGGTAAATTCATACCTTCTTTTGATTCTTCTTTGAACAATAAAATACGGAAGGGAGCTATTGAAAATTGTTACGTTTTACTTTGGCGATAAGCTCGTCTCAACTGTTGGAAAATAATTTCTCATGTTTTCAATTAATGATAGGGTATTTTTTTTATGATAAGCGAATAAGAGCGCATATACAAAACGTCTCACGCCAAACCAATCGCGAAAGTCGCCTAAAACGGTAAACCAAAAATATTCTCACATACACCCAGAGCCGTCCCGATGATTTGCGGGAATCGGGGCAGAGTAAAATTTCGTGGCCCGAAATTTCTAAAATATCACTATCGTCAGTTGCAATTATAGCTCCAAAATTCGAAACTCAAATGTGCGCAAATAGTCTTAACCAATATAGTACGTATGTATTTTGTAGTACCCAAATATAGTGCCTAATGTATTAAAAGAAAAAATTATTAAATATTATTATAAAATATAAATACTTTTATAACATTTCATTGGGTTCAATTCAACAATTCTCTATGAAAAAAAATGATTTACACATTTTTTCTGCTCATCAACTTTACTTTTTTATTGACTTTATGAAAGCGGGGCCTGTCCAACAGTGGTGAGAGTCCGGGGCCCGGGGCCCTAGGGACACCGACTGTTTATCGAACGGGATAGGGCGGAAATAAAACGATCGGTTCTCGCTTTCACAAAACAACAACACGACGCACGCAGACTCAGACGGGGAGGCCGGTGGGGAAGTCCACTAAACGGACTCGAGTTTAATCTTCGATCCTTTTTTTTCGGTCCCAAAGTCTTATTGCGGCGATAGCGCATACTGCGAGTGTGTAACGTCAACACGGTCGCGAATCAATCGTCGCGCGTTCATTATTCTCGTGAAACCCAATTCCGCGTTTTATTTCGTACGGCGTCGAATTAAGTATACGAGTCGTCGGTGTTTTTTTTTTTTTTTTTTTCGCAGGACGCCTTTTATCGAAACGGGGTGGTTATCACTCGATTCGAAGACGGACTTTTTATTTATCTGAGTACGTATTATTATTATTTTTTTTCCGGTAAGCCTATTCGGTTTGTTTTGCCGGACGTCGTATCCGAATGTAGTGACGGCCGCCGCGCGAACGATATTAATTAAAACCATGAGAACGCGCGTTTGTTGTTTACGCGCGCGATCGAATTGTCCGTACCTTACGGTCGCAGTCTGTGATCG
This sequence comes from Therioaphis trifolii, assembly GCA_027580255.1. Lineage (NCBI taxonomy): Eukaryota > Metazoa > Arthropoda > Insecta > Hemiptera > Aphididae > Therioaphis > Therioaphis trifolii. The sequence continues at coordinate 16,721,512 of CM050409.1, read as the reverse complement.
TTGTCGTCGTTCGTCGACAGGATATCAATCATTTTCACCCAGGTCTCGCACGCGTCCAGTCGAGTTTGTTCGTATACTTACACTGAATATACAGAGACAGAAAAACACGTGGCACGCCGCCGACGAAACGGACAACACTGTTTTGTGCCACTACGGAGGTATGGACTACCTTCGTGACCACGACCACCGCGAAGACAACCAGCAGTCTGCGAGCCGTCGAAATTCTTATCGAGGCGAAAGGCAGCGCGCCGTCGAACCTTGTGTTGTGCGAACCGCACCGAACCAAGACGATTCGATCGAGTACGTATATGTATACATACAGTGAAATCTCCTTTAACGGTCACCTCTGAATTGCGAACACTTAATTATAATGGACAATATTTCAGTGACTAAGAGTGACCTGTATAATGTATATATATATATGTTGTTCTGAGGTTTTCGTTTTCGTTTCCGTTCTTTCTACTTTTGAGACATAAGAGCTATAAGGGAGATGACGTTTCCCATACATCTGTACGTCAATGTATTTTTTCATGTTTTCGAGCGCTTCATCGCATTACCTAGACCAGGGGTATCCAACCCACGGCCCGCGGGCCTATTGTGGCCCATTGTAAATTTTAATGTGGCCCTTACTTCAATTTATTTTCTTTGTAATTATAAATAAAATGTAATAGCTCGCAAACGGATTTCTACTCACTAATTGTTTTGGTAAAAGTATAAATAAAATGTATTATTATTAAACTTTATGTGGCCCACAGCAACTTCTACTCGCATGATGTGGCCCAATCTTCACAAAAGGTTGGACACCCCTGACCTTTGCCTTAAAATACGTTCGGTTTACGTTCACTCGAAAATAGCTGATTTTTGTTTAAATTGAGATAAGAATTTATTTGCTTGATTTAATTTAACGGAATAACCCTTTAATAAATTAATTTTAAGTTAAATCAATTCAAATGTAAATCAGTTGAATCAATCGTTGCTGTATTCAAATCAACATTTCACAATACGAATATATTATATTATGGAACAATAAAGAGACATAATTAAATGAGATAAAATGTACTGCGTCAAAAAAATTTATACTATTTTCGCTATTTTCGTGCTGTTCGAATTTTTTTTTTCTTTTGTATCATTAGATCTTGTATTGAATGAAAAATATAAGTGAAAAAAAGTGGAAATATTTTCGTAGTAAAGTGGGAACGGAATTCAGTTGTCTGTCAAAAGGACCATGTACTAAATACTAATACATACTTTACTTTTGAACGTCTTATTGAACAAATCTCATTTTAAACTATCTCTTCGATCACCTTGTGAAAAATGGTCACAGGAATATACTATACAACACTATATGAACCATACTACATTAATGTTAAGTTTTTTTTTTTTTTTTTGCTATGACTATGACGTTTCGCGGCAGGTTGTAGTGAATTCTCATCCCCGTTGTATGGTCAACTCTCCCTAGTTTATATTAGTTGTACCTGTAGGAAACGTTGTAAACTCTACCGCTCGACGTCAGTTCTACCTGAAGTAAATTCGTAAACTTTCCCGTGTAAAACACATCATTCCTTAGTGGATCGGCCTCTCTAGGACTTCGGATAGTCATAAATAGGGCTCAGATGTTATAGGAGCTAAAAAGAGGAAAATATGCACGAAAAAATTGTAAAATATGCTTAAAATTTTATTAAATATGCAAAAAAAATTTATAAATATGTACAAAAAAAATTAAGTTTTTATTTTCATATTTTGGCTGTCATTTTGACTTCTTTTTGAACTGAAAAATAATTTTAAAAATATTTTCAGTATTTGTAAAGTTAAATATGAAATGAATACTCGGATATAACAACTTGACTAATGAAACAGTTAATAGATTAAACGATAACTTACTGTCGATAAGATTGTACCTTCTATATGTTGACGCGATAAAAATTTAATGCACATCGTACCGTTATCGTTAAATTTAAAGTCAACTGTGACAACGACAATACCTTTGTTAAATGATATTGAGTTTTATATTACTTAAAACACATAGGTTGAGGAAGAAAAAAATCAATTTTGTTTGAAAAATATTAAATAAGCACAATATGCGCATGAAATCATTGAAATATGCACTATTTTCCTAAAATTGACGAAATATGCAAAATATGCATTTTTAATTTTTCATTTTTGAACTCACCATTGTTTAGCTTGGTCTGCTATAAATTGAGAGCATATAGAAAAATATGCAACTCCTACAACATCCGAGCCCTAGTCGTAAAAAATGTTTTTCTCGATATTTATACGTTTGTCGCCATATTCGATTCTATCGATTCGTTTGATTTCTCATATCTTTTTCAGGGTGGCTACTAGTTGCGTCCCGCGGTAAAAATGTCTTCCGAATTGCGGCCCGAGTTTTTTTGGAGTGCATATGAATTGCGGCCCGAGTTTTTTTGGGTTACATATGAATTGCGGCCTGAAATTTAAAATTAATTTAATCATTTTCCTTCACGTTTGTATACAGACTTAGGACTGTCTGTAGCATCAGTAGATACTGCAGGTATAGGTTAAAAATGATGTTATATCGATCAACATTATTTTTTAAATTTTTATGGAAACGAAATTTATATCCATCAATTACATACGAGTATAAACTGCGATTTTTTTCACTCAACATTTCACTTGACATTTCATTCGACATTATAAATAAATTAAAAACAAACAGAAAAGCGACGGAACGTTCTTAGCGGTAGTAAAGCGACGACTAAGGTGTACTTATTAGTTATTGGTATCTACATTATAGGGTGATTATATTTTATCAGTCAAGAGTAATTATCTTGAATTAAAAAACCCGGGCCGCAACTCGTGTGTACCCAAAATAAACACGGGCCGCAATTCGGATTAGACCTTTTTTCGTAGTTATCTTCGGGACGTAATTAGTATGCAGCCGTTTTTCACGACTGTAATACTCATTCCATAATAAAAGCCACTAAATTACGCACAATGACGTCGACGAGAATCGATTTCGTTTCATTCGCGTGTTTTTGATCGTTATTCATAATTTATCACGCGTTGCGCACTTTCGTTATATTCCGCCGCGTTCTAATGATCCCGCACGTTTGCCCCGCGTAAACGATAATTTTTTTTCGACACTCGGAGGAATCGGGTTTGTTTCGTGTGAACCCGCGGGCGTCGATCGGGAGTTTGTGCGCAAAACGTTCAGGCACAACTCGAGTGGACCCGCGGGAAAGTTTACTCTTTCCAAGGCCAGACGAGGGTGGTTTACGGCCGTTAACGTTCGCCGCCCCCGGTCCGGGTGTATAAAACGGTGTGTATGGCGGGTTTTCCGCGCGCGTTGATCGACGGCTCGAATCGACAGGCGGCAACACCGGGTGCGGAGCTCCGGGCGGCGGTCCGCGGACGAGCCGGTCGTGCACGCGGACGACCCGTCGGCCCGGCGGGTCGGCCGTCCGCCGTGCCCGCGCAACAGAATACTGCTGGTGCACGGACTGGACCGTGTGCCCGTCAACTGCGACCGCGTGTTCAATCTTTTCTGCCTGTACGGCAACGTGGCGGCGGTGAAAGTGCTGCGGGGCGACAAGGCGCTGGTGCAGATGGCCGACGAGCCGGCGGCCGAGAGGTGCGTGTCCAATTTGCACCTGTTGCCGTTGGACGACTCGGGCGAGTGGAGGCTGAAAGTCAAGTGAGATCAGACTGCCATCGTTAAGGGCGGGCCCCCACGCGCTACGACGAAACACGACGCACAGCGTTTCCAAAAAAAAAAAAAATATGCTGGTCAAAATATTTTAGACGCATAATATTTGAACCGCTGCACCGATTTATTTATATTTAGTCTATGACGGGAAAAGGTTATGACTAGAGACCGGATTTTCATGCAGAAAAAATCAAAAAAATGTGCAGTGAATAACTTAAAAATTGCAAAAACATGCAGTTAAGTGCCTAAATCGTGCAAAAATGTATATTTTGCCTAAAATCGCTTAATAATTACCAAAACGTTGTAAACATTCAAAGTACATTGATTTAAACCTTTAAATTATACTTTATTTATCCAGTTTTTTACAATATTACAGGATTAGCAAAAACCTAATGAGTAATTAATAACTAAAAGATTGATAAAAATATATACATATATAAAAAAAAAAACCATACCAGAGTTAAGCTATTTAATTTCCCATCGAATTTCAACTCTGGGTAATTTGATATCCAGGTTTTAATTTTTGACGACAGACTAGACCCAATTTTTGGCATTTTAAAAATTTGTTTATACTTCTTTACGTAAATTATTCGTAATGAAACTATCACGACACTAACTGATTCAAGAAACACTCAATCAAACACTAAGTTAGACAGAATACTAAAGTGCTAATGGTCGGGTATTCAACATTATTATCTAACTATAGTGGTTGCTGTCATTTATTTTTACCACGAAACACTAATAAATTGATGTTATTCTAAGAATATTAGTAGCTTGAGTTCACTTTTTCCTTTTGTATAGTTGAAAACTGAAATAAACAAATATTTACTATAATTTTATATACCTACCAGGCTACCTATATATATATATATTATCTAGTTTAATTTAAAAAATGCAGAATATGCAATTTCATGCAACGAAAATCAAAATCGTGCAATTTAGAATAAAAAGTGCAAAACGTGCAATTTCGTGCAAAATAAAACTTTGTTAAATTAATCTACTTCTCATGATTCGGATTTATAATTTGTTTTTATATGTTTTAAAGCAAAGGAAAAAAAGTTGCAATTGCACGAGAATCCGGTCTCTAGTTATGACCATGTTTCAATGCTATTTCACGAGTTTTATTATATGTATCTACAGACATGTTACATTCATATAAGCTTCTTCGGGTGAAATTTCGGTTTGATTCTGATCAGTGTCTTTCCATTTTTTTTAATTTTTTTTACTTATCATTTCTTTAATAATATTAAAATTTAATTAACTTATTAATAAATAAGATATTGATTTGGCTTCTTTCAAAATGAGTTCATGAATCATTGCGCGGGTAATAGTTACTTTTGAAGCCATATTGAATAAGAAATTGTAAAATCCGTTTACGTAAAGTCCGCGTAACACAAAGTTTAACCGCACAGCAACGAAAACTGTGCAACCATGTGCAGCTAAAGGCCCCTACACACAATATGATCTGGTCGGTCCGACAGGATAATTTGGTCGGGTCGGACGTCGTATCAGATCGTGTATAGACGTGTCATCTGACTATGATCCTGTCGGGTCTTGTCAGGTGGCCGTTCCATCTGACCGCCGGACCGCCCGATCAAATCATATAGTGTGTAACACTGTCGGGCGGATTTTGCTTATCAGTCGGCTTTTTGTCGTTAACACGATAACTCGTTTATGCTGGTGTACGGTGCAATTAGTGTAAAATGACACCCATAATTACAGAACGAGAAGTTATTTCATGAATTTTTAAAATTCATCTGATCAAGTCGTGCAGAGGTCGTGTCGTCTGTACACAACACCTGATTTGGTCAGGTTATCGGTCGGCCCGACCAGATCATATTGTGTGTAGGGGCCTTAATGTAATCGAAATATTTATCATTTGGTCATTTAATAATAGAATATTATCAACACAACGTGAAACTCGATAAATAAACATACTTAAACGATAAGTTAATCTATTTTAGTTACCGATTAAATTATAATAATTGTTATTGTCATAATAATGATATTTTATTAGGCATCATTAAAATACATATCACAATAACATCATTAGAGATTTTATAAATTGTGATTTAACGCCTTGTAGTACAAAAATAAATAATATAAACTAAATTTTGAAATTAGGTACACAAAAATTAGGATAATGTGATTTATTAAACAAAAATGATTTATATCAATTTCATTGCATATTTTGTAAGAGTAAAATCAATATTTAGGTTTCAAAAATACACATAATAAGTCCTTAAATACTCATGAATAAAATTGCATGATTAGAAAAACTGAATTTTGAAATTTTAAATTGACCCTTTTGACCGCCATATTTTTATTTGGAAACACTGTGCGACGGTTTTCATCGTTACGGTAAAACACGTCGATTTTCATCGTTGAATGGTTTTGCCCCCATACACTACGACAAAACACATCAGTTTTTATCGTGCTGCATCGTTAGTCGCACACTTGCACACATGTTGTGTTGGAAAATCGGGTCGTGTTTTACGGTGTAAACAAGTCGGTTTTTATCGGAAAGTCCCCCACATTACGATTTTAAACCGCAACCCGGTTAACCCGTCGTGTTGAAAATTAAGACTCGACAGAAATAAAAACCGTCGGGTTTCATCGTCGGATTTAGTCCACACACTTCCGTTTTGACCGACGGTTTTTATCGTAGCGATGAAAACCGTCGTGTTTCATCGTAATGTGTGTGGGGCCTTTTACCGGCGTTCTATGGGCGTTTCGCGCCGGCAAGTTCGCCGATGACCGGTCTGACGCGTGATCTATCGACGGCTTTTCAGGCCCCTGGCCGATGTGAATCGTCGTAACAATTATTGATATTTTCTCCGTAATTTGAACGATACGATTGGTTACAGTGTCGACAGGTGTCTCTGTCGCATGGCATATTATATCGATTATCAATATAGATCACACGGCTTATCGCTGACGCCTTAAAGTGGGTCAAACATCACACCGGTTCCGTTTCATCGCACCGAAAATCTGGAAACATTAACAAGAAATTCTTAGTTAAAAACTCACAGAATCACGGCCTTTATAGTGTGCACGGTTCTGTACGCGGATATACGGTCCGTACGGAATTGTTTGGTACACGGGGCATAGGCGAAACTAGACGTTTGTGTAAGGTCAGGCCAAAATACTTAAAAATGTCACCCTCTCCGTTAAAAAAAAATCGACAATTCAAATTTTGATTATTTTTAATATATTAAAAATATTCAATTATATTTATACATTTAATACTCATGGCTGTGTTTTTTATATAAATATTTAATATGTCTATACATGTCTTTAATAAAAATAGTCACAATATCACAATATATTGGAACTTAGGTATACGGGCGAAAAAAACTCATGATATAAATATTTGTTTTACAAAAAAAATTGAGTCGTAATTTTTCAACTTTTAACTCTTGTAAAAAATAATTTATCAAATTGAGTTTTATAAAACTTAGACCATAGATAAGATAATGCGCCTAGTCGAAAATCCGAAAATGGATATTTTTTACTGGATGAATAAATTATTTAAAACTTTATAACAATTTGATTGAAAAAATCGCTATGTACCGTGAAAATAATAATTCTCGTTAAAATTTAAAAAAAATATCTCTAAAAAATTCAAAAAAAGTATAAAAAATCTTAGCAGTTTTTGATATTTTTTCAGCATTGTTAGAAACCTACCTATACGAATAGGATAATGTTTAAAAAACACACACTTACAAATTACTGTGAAACCAACGCAAATTTGAACAAAATCTAATTTATAATAAACAAAATCAATATTTTGCGTTATAAACTATAATTATCATTAATTTTAATTGTCTTATCTGTATTTCAGTTTTCTTTTAAATGTAATTTATTTTTCAAATATGCCCCTCATCTGTATCATTTCCAGGGTCTTGTCTGCATTAGGTCAGGCCATGGCCTGACAGGCCTGACCCGTGGTTTCACCTATGTATCCGGGTATGTGACGTAGGTGATTTTCATATTCGTATACGTCACAATTTAAACATTATAGTTAGATGTGTTCGAACTTTTCACGCTTTAAATCCGTCCGTCTTCTAACTTCAATCACCTATCAGGTTATTGTGACTTGTCCCGCACTCTCGAACACTTTAAGTGTATGTGTTTTATGTAAGAAACGTTACGATTTATCAATGCTGTTTTTTTAGATAGTTATATTTTTCGTTTTACTATCGTTATTAAGTTTGTCGTAACTGTCGTTTAATCGTTGGTATAGAAAAACTATTTGACTTAAGAATTACGACAATTATTACAAACTTTCGCAGACAAATAAATTTGTATTTGCGTTATGACTTCCGAAAAACTTCGCCCGAGGTATATTTCAGAAAGTTTCCACTCTGATAGCATAACCGCGGTGTTATCACGGTCCTAATAGCGTGGCACGGTACACTCGAAAAGTTTAAATTTATTTATCTCGAGTTGGGCGAGATTATCGTCTCGGGCGTCCGATGTCTGTCCATTGGAAAACCATTGGAACCCGTTAAAAATCCATCTGCGCCGGCGAACGAAAACGAAAGTACGGTTGGGTGGTGGGGGGAAGGGATAACAACGGTGCGACGATCTTTTGTCGTTACAGTATTAATTGCCGGACGTTTATAACGGTCGACTCCGACAACGGTCATTGCGTGCTATTGTTATTTACGTACTCTCATTAATTACGGCGGCGTTAAAACATTTAGTGCGTATAAATACACACGACGATAGTCCACCCCGGCGGTTCTCGGCCTGTCGCACTATCGTTGCGTGGAAGGCCACACACGTGTCGATAAAGAAACTAAATTAATATCGCGTACCGTGTTTTATCATCGTCGTCGGTGTCTCGAATGTGCAGATATCAAATTAAAATCACGATTATACTGTGTAAACCATTCAATTCGCCACTGCGCTTTTACACGTTATAGTCACGTTATTGCGTTGATAACACACTGTTACTTTCGACACGCACTTCACGCACATACAGATCGTATCGGTGGTACGCGTAAAAAAAAGTTTGAGAACCTATGATCGCACGCGTGGTATTCGTGTAAAGCTTTGGGCCTTCGACCCTTTTAGACGGTGGGCCATTTGATATTCTTGAAAAATGGCGCTGGATCCATGTGACCATGTTCACAGTAGTCGTATGGTAAAAAGCACTCTCCTCGTAAAAAAAAAAAAAAAAACAAAAAAGTTTATCAAGTGTATTCACGGGTCTCGAATAAAGAAAACGCGGGCCGCGCATCAATGACTCCTGATATATATATATATATATATATATATATATATATATATGAAATAAATTGCTGACATTTCGATCGTTTCAGATATTCCAAGCATTATTTCCTCTACGATCAAGTGGTGTTCTACAAGCTCTCGGACGATACGCCCGTTCAGAAGGATTACTCGAAAAGCAAACTGAACAGATTTACCGAAACGTCGTCACGTCAAGACAGACGTCGCATCACTAACCCGTCAAAAGTAAAAAAGAGTGAACGCTAAGTGGAAACCGTTTGATTTTCGTCACTTAACGACACCAGACTTCAGTTGATGGGTCAGAATCTCAATCGTTACGAACAAATTACCGGGGGGTGATTAAATTCAAAAGTCGAAATGACGCCCCTGCACCAAGATGACTAAACCGAACAAATTACACAAAAGTATAAGCGACCACGTCTATACCACATTTAGATTCAGAAATTTGGTGTGTTATCAACTCGTCTAATGTGCGGTGTCTTTAATAGGAAAATTAAACGGTTTCTATAATATAATACACTAACAGTCTGTTTTGACGCGTACAAGATCATAAAATCGTTTATCGAACCGTATCTAGAAACGAAAATCCTCCGTAAAATATTTTCCGAAAAAATCCTCAACGCCTACTTAGAGATAAAATGCAAGTAAATTTAATAAATTATATTGAAATAAATTATAACTTATAAGTATCTGAAATATTGTACACAGCATGAGAACCAAAATAATATTTTTATAGAATCTTAAAAGTAAAAAATAAAAATAATGTTTGGTATTATATTAAAGGTAATAAATTGATATTATTATTTATCTTTTACGACATGATAATTTGAAAACAGTTTAGTGTATGCTATAAATGCTTCAATAAATGCTGCGACGTATAAATAATAATAATAAAAACAATAATACCACTTAAAACCGATGCAGGCAGACTTAAGTAGCGATTGTATTTATATACAGTGAAACCTCCATTAACACGGACACCTCTAATTGCGGACGTTTTTATGGGACAGGAACACATTTTCCTCTTTTTTTTCTTTCTGAATAGCGGACACCTCTAAATAACGGACAAAATTTCGGCTACCGAGAGTGTCCGGTATTCAGAGGTTTAACTGTATTTTTATTTTATTTTTAAAAACTTGCACGCAATCTGTTTCCAAATATACTTGCGGATCATTTCGTCGGGGTCTATTTCACCGCCGCAGCATATTTATTCCGATTACTGACGTGTGTTGTTTCTTTCGTGTGCCGTTTTAGATTTTGCATTTTTTCAACGCGCCAATCGACGTGTGCGGCTACGCGGTTCACAAGGCCGTGACGGACGCTCTGGGCGTCGCGGACGCCATACGTTCCATAACTATACGTACGTGTCTCGTCCGATATCGATACGAAACTCGTGCGATAAACGTTCGCCGGCGAGCGTTCGATATTAATCGCCGTCGTGTATCGTTGTGTTTCAGTGCCCAAACAGCCGGCGGCCAAGTGCTCGACGGGTTTAATCGAATTGAAAACCGTCGCTCTGGCGGCCAAAACGATTTTGCTGTCGAACCACACGCCGCTCAAGTCCAAAAGTAAGTAATGCGCGCACGACTCGTGAACTCTCCGTCCGCCTGAGCGAACCTCTTGCGGTGGTTCTACCCTCCCCCCGCCCCTGAACCAAACGGTGCCGCGATGAAAAATAGGAAAATCGATTTGAGGGAAAAATGACTGGACTACGTACGATAAAAAATCGACACGGTATATCGACGAGAGAGAAAAAGGGGAGGAAAGAGAGACAGAGAGTGAGTGAGAGAGAGAGAGAGAGAGGGGATATAATTTAAATCTGTTTCTAGAATCGCGTCGGAGTGGAACCGAGGGGGAGGAAGTACGACATGAATCATCCGAGCGTTGTATTCTCTACGCGGGGGGGGGGGGGGTAGCCGCACAGAACGGAGTAATCGCGAACACTGTAAAATGTACGTCCCGGTGGCGATAAATAAACGGTCGGGTCCCAGCGCAAACGGCCTCGGACGGGCGCGCACCACGAGGATTTACCGCGGACGACCCAGCATCACGCGGCTCGGCGGTTTCTCCGTAGCGGCCCCGAAAAGGACTGCGCCCACCCTTTCGGTTTTACCGCGTCGCGTCCGTATAATACCGGCGCGGGCGGTATACAACGGTCGACGCGACGACGACAACTATAGCGCGGGGCGGGCGGCCGCGGAGACACGTGTTCGTTAAAATTCGACAAGGCCGCTCTCAGACGACCCGACGTGATTTTTTGCCATCTCGTTAAACGGTTCGCACCCCCGTCGATATGTTCGGGTCTCGAAGGGATGCGTTTACACTAGATATACAACACCGGTCGGCAGGGGCGGATCCAAGGAGGGGGCGAAGGGGGCGTGCGCCCCCTCCAAATATCTAAAAACTTTTTTCCAATGTTAAGCCATTATTGGCAATGAGAATGGGAGAGAAAAGATTAACTGGGTTAGCTCTAATGTATATTCATAAAGATATTAATATTGACAATGAAAATAACATAAAAAATATAATTGAAACATTTTCTAAAGAAAAACAAAGAAAACTTGATTTTGTATTATAAAAGTAAAGTATTTTTCATTTGTATTAATACCAGTTTATTATGTTATTTTATGTTTCAATGCATTAATTATTTATTATTATGATATTTAACTTTTTATATTTGTTAATTTTTTAAGTTATTAATCTATATTGGTTCAAGTAATTAAAATAAAAGTTTTTTTTACCTTATTTGGATTTTCATTTTTCTACGGCGGTTAGAAAGTTCTGGGTAAGCTGTGTAAATAGCTTAATCATATATATGACTGCCCCCCCCCCAAAGAACATTTCTGGATCCGCCCCTGCCGGTCGGTACACACTCACTTGTCCGCGATACGAATCGCTAAACATAATAACGATCTGATATTAAAAACGTCGTGTGTTCAGAGGCGCGCCCCGTATCGATATTTAGGACAGGCCCTATTATAATTACTATTATTTCAATTCATATAGACACTCGAATTCTCGGAAATTCAATTGGTAGTTGAATTCGGTTTGTAAAATTAGAAGAAAATATAATCATATAATATTCATACACACAATTTCTATCCGACGTCGATTTCCACGATAGATAAGTTTTGATTTTTTCCATAGTCGAAAACGTTTTTTTCTGCCCACGCTAAACTTACCGGTATTGTAACCTGCACCAACACGCGTTTTGCGACTCTTTAATTTCCCTAAATCAATCCTCGATGTTATGAATACGTATCTGAGATCTATGTGTTTGTAAAAGTCTTTAACACTTGTACGTCTTCTGCAAACACGTAGTTTTTTTTTAATTTTTTTTTGCAAATCCGCTTTGACTTATTACACTGTCTAAGAAATATTCGTCGTTTTCGTGATAATTTCTATTATTTTTACTTGTTTTTGTCTTCAACCGATAAACGGTCCGTATACAAAGTGGCCGCAATGATGTGAACGATCGATATAAATATTCGGTCACAAAATGATTTGATCCCAATATACGTTGTGTTGTTTTGTAACAATGAAAATAAAATTGATCGTGTTTCTCCGCAAATTAAATTTGGTGTGAAAAGTACAGTGACGATAACCATTTGAAAATGGGACAGGCCCGGGCCTACCTGTGACTTACCCGCTGGGCACGCCCCTGCGCGTGTTGTTTCACTGACGTATTTCACTACGATTCCGTATGTTTTTAAAACCGAACACCGTTCGAGTGCAGAGGTGGTTTTATAAAAAAAAATAATAAAAATGGTTCTACGCCGTAAAATGGCATCCGTGACCGTTCAAACGGACAACGGTAAACACGACGGTGCCGTGAAATAAAACGTATTACTGGCGCTAAACTCGATTTTCTCATTCGATGATCTACGGAGGCGACCGGAAGATAATTCACCCCCAGCCGCCGCCGCCACCGCCGCCGCCACAATAAAGGAGCCGTTAGTCCTGCGGCCCTGATATCGCGGCGCGCGTCCTATAATAATAATTAATAATAATAATATGATATATGCATGTATAATATTATAATACCGTGTGCGGCGCGCGGATGCGGTTTGCGCGGCCGACCGAAGGGCCAGACCAGTGAACCATGTATACGTGTTATATACGACGTAATATAATCCGTCCGTAGCCTTTGAAACGGTCAGAACGACATTAGGAGCGACGGCCGGCCAAAACGGATTAAATTTACGAACGACGGCGGGGGCGAGTCGTCGTGGTGTGCTTATAGCGACGACGACACTTTAGAGTGCGTATGGGTGCTGGGTAGTGGGGTATTCAGGATGTCCCAGGATTATTTGACGAATGCAATAACTCTTGTTTAATTCAATGTGTTTTAGTTTTATTTTTTAATTAACATCATATTAAAATTAATACAACATTATCGCGCTATAACTATAATATTTTTTTTTAAAAAATGTAATTTTTAATTTAAAAATTTCAAATTTAATTGCTATAACTGCTTAACTGCTTAACTGCTATAACCTAACCTTACGTTATATTATTATAACGTTTCGCGCGAGTATATTATAATATAACGTATAATCTATCTCACACGACGCGTTTATCGACTGCGAACACGTTTCCGCGGTCTTGACACTCGGTCTTGACGATACGCCGCCCGGCGAAAAGGTTCGCCGATTCGTCAACTCGCACGATTTGAATACATTTTGCCCGGTGTGGCAGACTCGCGACGTACGAGGTGGTCCCGGCTCGGGATTCTCGGGGTATTATCTTCGGGTCGAATACGATAAAAAAAATAAAAAATCAAACAAACGCTCGCACTTCCCCGAATCGAACGATAAAAACAACATAACTACGACTGTAGACTGCGTGAAAAATACACTCCCCGTTAACAATAGGTATTGAAATGTAAGCGAGTGCAGCTTATCGGAAGTATTACGACGTTTTTTTGTCGTTTATTTCGTAAAAGACAATGGGAATACGTCCTTAGTAATATTCGAACCGCTGAAAAAAAGTAAAAAAAAAAAAAATAATAATAAAAATAATTTTCATATTGCTCTGTCCGAGTCTTGTCGTTCAGAAAGATCAAAAAGCATAACATCTACATCAAATGTTTTCACAGTGGTTTTCTTGACCGACACGACATTCCGTGACTCGGATATACAACGATTCCGATTTAATAAATCAACAACCCTGTCGGTCCTCGTCATCCGAGTTAATATACTTTTAAATCCACCGTATTCGACCGCTACAAAGCTTTAAAAAAATCTGTGCCTTTACGCGATTTCGACTGTACAGTAATGTACACCAAGATCGTATTTATGGAGGTAGGGGGCTGATAATTCATAATTATCATAAAATCGTCGTAATTTTCAGAACTTATCAGTCGTTATTATTTATTGTATATTCACTAATGAAAATCATATTGGCGTGTGGTTTAGATTGTCGACCATTAGTTCCACCGGTCTTCCGGTTGCAAAATGCAGTATCTGTTTCAATTGATTGTTGCCATCATATATTATATATTCATATTTATCGGGTCTCGTAGTAAATGTAGACATCTATATGTATATATTCCACATCATTCTTATTTTAATTTTATTCAGAGTCGTCAATTATAATATATTTATTTATATAATATATTCTATTAGACGACACCGTTTGAAACTTCTTCCGAAATTTCCGTCCAACTACAACCTCGGGTCGTACCAATATTACCGTTTAAGAATAATACCGATTATAATATACGTACTGCCTTCACATCTCCTTTAAATTATTTTTGAACAACTCGGCTCTCGCGGCTCTTTGTCGCACGACTGCGCGATTTGTGACCTAAGCCATATTGTTTTTGATCCTTAGCCCCCAGCCCCCTTGCTCTCAGAATGTTTAAGCTTTTATTCATTTATCGATTATCTCGACGTGCCCCTCACCAGTGGCGGTCTCAGGATTTTTCCTTTGGGGGGGATATGAAAATGGAGCCTATGCCACCACACCTCCTTCCACATTATAATGTAGGTACCTATATTTACTATTTTACTAAGTACTTCTATGAAAGCATTGAACTTGGGTTGTTCATAAACATAAGACCACAGCGGTGTTTCCGAAACGCTTGCGAAAATCGTTATCTAGGTCGAGTTGCGTGCGCAGTATTTTCACGACTGAGCCGGGTTGCGTGCACCCCCCCCCACATCATTTTATATTTATTTATTTATATTTACATAAAATTTTTTAAATTTTTCATGATATTCATATTAAAATTATACTCATTCGAATTGTTTAAAAAATTAATTAATTAATTAATTTAAAAAAAAATTCAAACAAAAATCTTTTCTATAAACTCCAAATAGTTCAAACGGGTTATAATTTTATCTTCATACAATTAAAACCTTGAGTCAAAAAATCACAATAAAAAAAATAGTTACAACCTATAGGTACTATACAAACTCAATTCGATCAAATACTAGTCGTCTACTCAAACTTCAACACGTGCAATTCGGACCTGTCCCGAAAAATACTCGCACGCAACTCCACCCTGTCAAATAAAAACTGGCCACGCAATTCGTTTGTTGACGACCAAAACTGCTCATTTTTTTGGCACGCGATTCGGATGCGGCCGACCACAGTTATCGTAATAGTATCGTATGAACGCAGATGATTATCGGGTTATAAAAATATCTGAGTCTAATGTCTATAGCAGTGATGCCCAACCTTTTTTCTTCGGCGGGCCACTTTGGTAAACAATTATCTTCAAGCGGGCCACAAAGTATAAAAGTACAAAAATAATTTTACATATTAGACTTGTTTGCATAACTTTTATTGCCTATAGAAAAGTTTATGGATTGAGGTACACTTCGTAGGTACACATTACGAGTAGTTTGATCAACTTTGAGGATTGGAGCGTTTAAATTTCAACCATATTTTTCATTTTTAGTTAAAGAAATACAAGCTGAAATTTCACATTAAAAATGAGTGTAAAACATTGTTACATATTTTTTAGTTTTATCATTATCATTATTATTGTATTTTTGAAATATTTATTTAAAAGCATTCATAAATTAATAAAAAAAAAAAATATTTTGTTATTATTTTACTTTTTTTTTCATTGTTTTTATTTTAGAAAATTCGTAACGGGCCACATAATAATACCTTCGCGGGCCATGGGTTGGGCACCAATGGTCAATAGCTTATACCATAAAGTATTTTTGTCTATATATTATGTACAGTGTACACCGATCGTTATAGAGACAAATGAAAACGGTTCACGTAATTATTAAAATATGTTATTTATACAACACGCTTATAAATATCTGCAGTTTACCATAAAAATTCCTCCGTCGGTATTTATATTTTGGACTAAAACAAATGCCGTTGGGGGATCTATTATGTTATAGATAATATAATTATCTATAAATAAATGGGCCCATTTTCATAAATGAACGCCCATTTCCCACACATACTTATCACATGTTTCACTGTTGATTACGTATACTGTCGTCGTAGTCGTCGTCGGCTTCGCCGTATCGCTCGTTTTGAATTCCGAGCTGCTTATGACGTATCGTTGTCGTTCCGATCGAAGTACGCGATCGTCGGCATCGGCATAAAAAAAAATCATGGCGAACTTTCCGATAGACACAAAAACAAAAAACGAACGGTGTTTACACGCGTGCGGTGAAATAATACACGTTTGCGACGCGTGCGCAGGATCCAGGTTCCCGTTCCTGACGAAACTGTGTTTCTCGAAATGGTCAGAGATCGGACCGGTGACGGAACCGGGAGCCGTGTCGTCGTCACTGCGGTTGAGCTACGCGTCGGGCTCGCCGTGGCTACTGCACGAGTCGGAACGCTCGGCCTCCGCGACGACGTTCCAGATCGAACGCACGACCACGGTTACCGGATGCTGCGGCGACTGTCCGTGGACGCTGTGGACGGTAAGGATATACGTGTGAAATGTTGGTAGATTCCCCCCACCCACGGTGATTTACCGAGAAAAATGTCCGTACATTTTGCGAGTATGACGAGTGCTGACGAAAACGACGCGGTTATGTACACCTATAAGGTCGACCTCCAAGACCGCGTCTCTGTCTTGTATCCGTAAAAGTATAACCGTGATTACGTTTAAATCTTTATCAGCTACTGAACAGTAGATTATAAATTTATAATGATGATCGTAGTTTATTGAAGTATAATTGTATGAATCATAACACCTATATTGTTCTTTTATTTGAACGTAACGACATAACGCTATTTTACAAAGTGATCCGATAAAATAAATTGTAAGTCAATGAAAAAATTAATTTAGTATCTTAACAAAAACGAAATATAAAATAATTTTTTTAATTTTATTTTCAAAATCACGATTTCAGATTTGTCTTTTTTTTAAGTCTGCCTTAAAGTGGTGGACGTAACTTTTATAACCTTTATAGGTGACATACGAATCGCGGACACCATTTCACCACTTTTTCAAGACTTAGTACTTAGTACTGAAATGGTAGGCAAGGTTAAAAATATTTGTGCCATGTTTCAGCAAGTTTATTTGTACTAATTAAAAAAAAATGCATTTCACGTGTTTTGGTGCACGCGCACCGTAGATCTTCATTGCGCACTATACGATGAAAACGAAATTTAAAGCCACCTGTCAGTTGTCACGCGTTATTATCTTATAGATTTTCGCTGTACGTTTTACTCATCATAAAAGAGATGTAAACAAGTAAGGTTGTCGTTAATCTCTGATTTAAAACGATTTTTTCTCGATTTGATGGCGTCGACACGATATTAAAACCGATGATATTTTGCTGTAATTAACTTGTAACGAGTCGCCGTCGAACTCCGTCGTGTCTGTAACATATAATACGAAATCAATGATCGGGCATTTGTCCGCAATTAGTACGTTGAATTTGTGTCAGCGATTCGCATGTCGCCTTTTAGTCCGTGTCCGTTACTCACGTGGTTTTTAGCGCTCCGTCCGCAATCAGCCGTCCCTAAAATGTCATACGCATCGGGGGTCCAAGCGTCCCACTCTAAATACACGTCTCTGCTCGTAGAGGGATTTGGTAATCGGTGTGTCATTTTTGATCGCAAAAAAAAACAATCACCATTGAAAACGAGATCGGATAAATGTATCCGGTGAATGTTTACCCACGGCCGAACTTAAGGGCCTCGGAGCCCCAAGGCTGCAACTAAAAAAAAACCCTTTTAAAAATACGAGTATATTACAATAACTCGTATATTCATAAAAACTGTTTTTAATTTTTATTTATTCAACATGCTAAGGTAAAAAAAAAAAGCTGGTAAGTGAGATGATGGTGGTACAAGTTCGTCCATCGTCCCTTCGGTCCTCGGACAAGATATTGGTGATGAATGTATTAAGTTTTAAAGAAATGATGACTCATTTCTTTAGTATAAAACGATTCTGAGCAAAGTTTCAGTGTAATATAATATATAATTATTTAAATACTGTTTACGTATTTTACGGTTATTTGTATAATTTTTTAAATGCTAGGAAAAAAAAATCTTGAATCACGATTATTGATATTTTTTTGGTATTGATAATTTAGTATAAGAGTAAACTTAAAATTTCAGAACTTTCTAACAAATACTCAATATTTCATTAGAAATAAACTTAAAAGAAATCAGACAATGTCGTAAAAAATCGTATAATAATTCATTAAAGTGTGTATAAAAAAAAACCTGACTCACGATTTTTGAATTTTCGTTAGGATAATTAGGTAGGTATATGAGTAAGGTCATATTAAATTTTCAGAACTTTTTGTCAAATATTTAAAATTATATTACATAAAAACTTTCAAACAATTTGGTAAATTAAAAGTTCTATATTTAAGTCAAAAGTGCTATAATTGTTCTGAAAATGTTGTCCAATATAAAAATGTATGTATTTGATATTGGATAAAATTTTCAAGTTTCTAACTTCAATACTTTTTGATTTATGATTAAATACCTAAAATCTGAACAGTGAAAATCTCGTTTACGGCGGATTTTTACCGATTTTACCGTTTTTACTCAGTTTTTCGATCGTTATTCTTGATTCCTGGAAAAACTATGGAGATTTTGGGAAAATGACCTCTTTAAAGTACCATCTCAGTTCAATTTCGAATCTAAAAAGTTGCTGGACGAAACTTTTGGACAAGGATTTCTATACGAAAAAGTGTTAAAAAAAAAAATAAACATCATTGTAAAACCATAAGATCCTTCGCTTCACTCAGAATCTAAAAATATTTAATAATATTATACATATTATATCATTATCATAATCATAAAATAAATGTAATATTATATGAACTATAAAAGAACAGAATTTTTTTGTTGACGGTTTTTTAATAGAGGCGGACTGCCACATTATTAGTACCCGGGATGTGCTCTTTATTAGGGACCTTGACTACCCTGCCGTGAGAAACATGATATTGTTTTCCAAGTTACTACTTCATAGTATAATGGTTCATGAACATGAAACATTTAAACATTTCTCCGTGTCAACCCGTTTTTTTTTTTTTGATAACTTTTTTTTTGGTATTTGGCTGGGGGCCCTTGCCTTCCGGGGCCCCCTGACGACTGCCTAGTTCGCCCAGGCGGAAGTTCCGGTAGTGGTGTCACTAATATCCGGATTCCAATACTATTCGGATAATCCGGATATTCGAATCCAAATAATAAACGGATAAAATCCGAATTATCCGAATAATCCGAATAATCCGGATATTTTAAACTTGTTGATTAATTATTTGTTATTTAATTTATAGGTATTAGACTGTTTCATTTAAGACGGTAAAACTTAAAATTAAAAAATAATAGTTTGACTCATTGACTTTTAAAACCGTCCTTTATAATAATTAGATTATAGATATATGAACATTTAAATTATTCGAATTATTCGGATTATTCGGATTATTCGGATTATTCGGTTATTAAATTTTGGATTCGGATATCCGGATAATCCGGATATCCAAAAATTCGGATTTTTGACATCACTAGAAGTTCGGCCGCCCCGCGTTTACCGCCGACCTTTAACCACGTGTGTGCCCACAGGTGAGAAACGGCGACACGTTCGTGCCGGTGCCGGCGCCCGCGTCGTCCGCGGGCGACGACCACGACCGCGACGACCGCGACGATAACGACGGCGGCGGCGACGACGACGACGACCGCGGCGACGAAGGGCCGGCCATGACGTCGGACGTGCGGTCGGAGCTGTTCGACTTGCTGCGGCTCCGGTTGTGCCTCAGGGACGACCGGGGGGACGTGCCGCACGGCGAACCGTCGCCGGGCGCCAGCGACGCGGCCGCGCGACTCTCGGCGGACGCGGCCGTTCAGGTGAGCGGCGGCCCGCTGGGCGACGCGTGACGACGCGTGACTCGCGGCCCGGCCCGCCCCGCCCGGAGGACCGACGACGGCGGCGGCGGCACGTGCATTTTACTCCGGACGGCGGCGGCGGCGTATCGTCGCGATATGACATTTGTGTGTAATGCGATACGGTCGTGTACGATACGATAGCGATAATAATAATAATAATAATGACACTGTCGACACGGTCGTTTTTTGATTTGGTGCACTCCACACTCTTAACGAGATAATAAGAGACGGAGACCGGATTAGCATATAGCTCTAAAAACTTTCGAAATACGCACTGTAAGAAATGCATTTATGCTCTTATTTCGTAGGAATCCGCCATTGAAAATCAAAACACTGCAAAAAAAAAAAAAAAAAAAAAAAAAAAATCGGACTAGAAAAATTAGAGACGTCTTTTATTTTCATTATTTTTTATACATCACATTTTTTTTTTTTTTTTACATAAAATCAAATTATATTTACATGATTATTTTTTCCAACATTTTTATTTCGACGTATTGTAATTTTAATGTGAAAAATCAATATCAAAAATATTTTTTTTAAAATAAATTACGTGGCTATAAGATAAGAAAACAATTCCGCCAAAATACGTGGACTATAAAATATATAATTAAAGATACGTTATTTTAATTAATATAACTGAAATATTATGCATTTTAAAACCATTTATATGCAACAAAAAAGCCGTAAAATACAGAAATATGCAATACATGTCAAAAAATGGCGAAATATGCAAAAATATGCGAAACAAAATGTTGTATTTCGGATCTATGGACCATTATTCAAACTTGTAGATTATCTATCTATTTTTTGGACTGTTTGCAAAAAATATGCAAATGCATATAAATTCGGGCCCTGATGACGATGATAATAATAATAATATTACTTTATTAACGGAAACAAGTTCCAATTACAAGTAATAATTTATATTTTTTCACGAAAAAGCCCAATAGTGGTATATTTATATATTATATTATATGACCATTAACAATAACTAAAACAATTATAAGTAATTATAATTATCATTATAAGTAGTCAGAGAAAAATATATTCATTTTTATTTTTTATTATGGACTAAGATTATGTCTTGGTCAATGATTTTTATGAAGTACTATTGAAAAAACTGAAATAATGAGCTATAATATAATATAATTTACCATATTTAAGTATGTTTTATTAAGTACATAACCAAATATTCAAACCTAAGTACAAATAAACAATTAGTACCAACTGAAGTACGTCGTACGGTGTAGGACATAATATTATAGTGCTGTGTACACGGCAGGAGCTGTGTACGGCAATGACATCACTGTCTGTGTAGTGGCTGTGGGGTGTTCGCTTTGTTTACGTGATTATGAGGCAACCACTATTATCTATAAACCTTGGGTACGCAGTACAAATAACCTGCATCACACAGCACATATAAAGATTTATAACTTAATTTCTAAAAACAGCGTACGAATTGAAAAAAAATCTTTTTCTCGGGACTATAGGGAGTGCGCACTCTCCCCCCCCCTCTACTTTCTGGATCCGATCACACGGTACGGGTTCTGCGTTCGGTCAACGTCCCTCCGATCCGACAACGGACCACGCGACGTGCCCGCGGGTTTATGACGAGTCGACGGACACGGTAATCGTAACGCCATCGGACGGTTTCGAACGATCGGTCGCTACGATCGGGTTTCGACCACCAGATCTCGCCCGGTGAACACAGTGAACGCCCGTCCCCGAGTCCTAACCGCAGCCGACGAACGGACGAACGGACACGGTCGAAATAAACAGTGCCCGGTGTTCGGTCCACGCCACCCTCGCGTATCAAGCTCAAAAGTCGCGCAGAGTAAGAATTAAAAAAAAAAAAAAAAAATCATCACGCCAATAAGCGACGATCGCAACGAAAAACTTGTACGAATAAAGACGACTCGTACTAATAATATAATATAGTAAAATACCCCTCGTCGATTCCCTCTCGGAGGTTAGGATAGTTGAAAATACGCGATCTAAGAATTTAACAAACCTTTTTTGTTTAATTAAATGGGATTTTATTAAATTAACAATATACTATGGTTTATATAAAAACGAAAAATTCTGTATTCTCTATTGATTTTTCAAGCGGTCACACAGAATCTGCAGGATCGCTCCGCGTGGATATTGTATATCCGATATATTACTACTAAAGTGTGAAAAAAGCCCAGTGAAATCGTTCACTGCATCACATCGCCGGTGACGACGTGTCCGCTGAGAGTCGCTCACTGCTGCCGTTTTGGTTGTTTTGTATCACACGAGTAGTCAGATTTTGCTTTTTTTTCTTTTTTTTTTTTCCAATCGATTGTAATTTTTTGAAAAACTTATGAGTCTCTTCAATCGTGCTTGTGTCTTTAATCTTTCAATTAATAACGTTCCATATTGGTTGAATTCCAGTGACTTTTTACACGGAGTACGGTCGAGTCGAGTAAATGAATCGAAAAATATATTATTACGCTTTAGATTGCATTCCGAATAGTTATTGGAATTCGGAACATCGGACGTACCACTACCGTAAATATTTCCTAGTATACAATATAATATATTACCATAGAACTTATTAATTAGTACAATATATTATTACTCATACCTTAAACATGTTATGGGTTTTCGATGAAATATAACGTTTAAGTATATGCCCCTACCCAATTCACACTAAATATGGCGATATAATAATGTGTATCGATGTTATTACGATCAAAAGGGTTTCACCTCGGGTTTCGCTTTAACTAGACGCTTATTATTAAGAGCGTTATAATAGCCTAATAGTGTTATTCACTATATGTTTTTACGATACGAAGCGTATTCAACGATATTAGTCACATTAGTTGAGTATAAACTTCGGACATCGACTATATTTTTAAAAACTTTTCTCATATCAGTAATGACCGTATAACGGAGTAGTAATTTTGATTGTTTTATTCCGTATTTCTGTGATATCACCAGAAACAATATGATATAAAACGACTGTATACGTCAGTACAAAAAAATTCAATCCAAGGGTGATATTTTTACCCCACATACCCTCCTGTAAACTTCATATCACACGGTTTACACTATAGGTATCGCACATCAAAAGTTATTAAATAATAGGGTATAATATTATCACGTTCAAAGGCTCTTCGAAGGTATTATCAAACGATACGATCCCGATGAACTAAAATACATGACGTGTGTGTGTGTGTGTGTGTGTGTGTGTGTGTGTGTGTGTGTGTGTGTGTGTGTGTGTGTGTGTGTGTGTGTGCGTGTGTGTGTGTGTGTGTGTGTGTGTGTGTGTATTTTACATCTGAACGTTTTGTCTCTTTCATTCAATTAAATTATGATTTTTAAATTTATTTGAATAACTATGTAAAACGTACTGGAACGACTGTGCAGCATGATCAATAAAATGAAGATGAAAGGTTGTAAATATTTCGATTAAAATTTGCTACTATTTCCATTATTGCCCAGTTTCCAAAGATTTGATTGATAGAACACGAAAGCGACTTACCAATCATATCCTCTAACAGCTTAAAATAGTATTTTTTTTTTTTAATCGATTCACAAGCAAATGGATTGTCATTTGATATAGCTGTGCTTTTTTTTTTTTGTTCGACGGATTTCAAAAGTATTTAAATGTATTAAATCATTTTCTCAGAATTTTCAAGTGGAATAAACGAATGAATACGGCCGTTATACGCCAATGTAGATTCACGTACATTTGAAAGTAGGTGTAGTCGAGGATGCATTCAAAGGCAGGTAATGAATTTTCCATTTCGTAGGTAAAGTGTTTCAAAGTGAAAAATGTTTGGGTATGCCTTAAAAATCATTATTACAGTGAAAATTGTTTCGAGGAGAATTGCTCGGCACTAACGGAAATGCCCTCAGCGTTACACCGGGTAAGTAAATGAAACAAGAAATCTTATTAAGAATATTGTTTATGTCAAATTGTTGTCGGATGAGAATGATCATGAACTTTTCGTCGAAAATAAACACATTTTCTGTCCAAACGTTTACTAGAATAGAAAATCATCCGAATCCCACGAACGACTACAATGAAGTGTGTCATTTAGTTCTTTTTTTCTGGTATCGTTATTTATGATATCAATTCGTGTTGATAATGCGGAAAAGTGCTCCATTTCAAAACTATTCGACTTATTTGGATTTTTATTGTTTCGGTTTTTAATATATTTTTACGCTTCAAGCGTGACCATCAACCACGTGCCGGTGTCTTATCACTCTAATCTGAATAATTCGTGAATTTCGAAAAAGTTTGATGAAATTGAGTAAAGCCATAGTTGATTTAACAACTTTCAAGTCTGTTCTTAAATATCGATCATAAAGTTATCATTTTTATTTGAGTTTGGTCTCGACACCCCGAAATACAAAAAATAATAATATAATATAATATAATAATTATTATATTTACAAGATTCCAGACTCAAATACAAAATATATTACAGAATTGCATTTATAAGTGATAAATGACTTATTACGTGAAAATAGTGGAAGGAAATATTCATTTACTACCTATGAATATTATTATATATTTATATTTTATGATGTAATGACTTGTAATTCAAAGATAATGGCGAAGAACGTCACTCTGCAGAACGTAAAAATTCTTTTTTGAACCCCGCTCCCAGAAAAAATTTGAAAATATGCCACTGATAGACTGCAGTGTAACATTTCGTCGGTCATTTTCCACCGAAACGCAATAATATTACTACGCAACAACATAATTATTCGTAGAACGCAATACGACGCGATCACACTGCACGTACGTATCGAGCGTGGTCCGTCGGCAACATGTGGATTTCAAAGTAATTACAAATTACTACGACTACATCATACCGATATTACATTTTGTCAATCATCGTCGAATCGTAATGCGTTCGTTTAAGTTTATACCGTGGCGGTATTTAATCACGCCGCCGGTACCCATGGATTTTATTTTTACCGGTTCGCCATAATCGTAATCGTATTAATTTTCCAAAGTCACCAATTATTCAAACCATTCGATTCATGTGCGTATCGTCCGCGGTGATATTACCATAACGATTACGACGATACGCTTTAATGGTAATCCGTTAATATAGTGGCGCGCGGGACGATGATGGCGTTTGTTCGGTCGCGGTATTGACGGCCCGTAGGAAATTATTGTTGTTCGACGATAACGCGATAATAACGAAACGCAATAATGTATTCGGTGGAGTGTACGCGGGAAATTGCCAACCGACATGTTATAATGATAATGCATAAAAAGTAGTCGAAAATCGAGCTCGCGCATAATAATTAACATCCGTTACGGGTCGTGATTTTTTTATTAATCGTGTTTGCCGGATCTCGGGATTTCGTCTTTTATGCGGGTTTTCTCGAGTGAAATAATAACAATAACAAAAACGACACGCCGCCACGGGAACTCACTGTTTGCGGTGCTTAAGCCGAGACGTCCTACGTTTCATTACGTAGTTTGTGGCGCGGCACCAGTGTTTTCGGATATTAAATTCATAATACCGCCACGTCGATCTGTTAATCTAGCCAAGAAGCATTGATTCCCAAGTTTGAAAACGACTACGGTATCGGTATATATATATATATATATATATATATATAAATGAGTGGCCGAGTGGAATTAGGCGTCACTGCTGACGCACACTGTTGCCAGTTCAAACCTGGCCTCGGTCACGGGCGAGTGTCTAGAGAGAGCGGCCGCCATCTCTCCCCTGTGCAGAAGGCAACGGGAAACCACTGCACAGTAGTAACCCTTCGTTCCCTAGTAACAACTTCTCTTAGGATAGTTGCAAACCAACTCTCGGGTTGTTGACCCTAAGAAGAAGATATTATACTGGGTGTAACAGGTCTATTTGACAAATGCAATAACTTTTTTTCTATTCATTTTTCTAAACTTTTTTAAACAGCAAAAATTATTAAATATTATAAAATGTAGAAAAATAAACATAAACAATAATAAATGCTGGTTGGTACCAAAAATGTTTTGGGGTAGGTATATGTGTAATTTTATAACTGAAGCAACGCTAATTTTTCTGAGGTCACACGCCACTGTCGAGATAGCCGAGGCTAAGAATAATTTGTAATAAAATAAAAAATATTTATGACGGAAATGAAATCCGTTTGTATTTGATTGTGGGTCGTTAGTTTAGAAGTATTACTGCAGTTATCTCGCTATAACATATATTATATAAAGGAAAGTGTACTTTAGCAATAATCAACGCAGAGCCGAACCTATTTAAGTCATCGGATTGAAACTTTGAGGATAGATCATAAGTATAATGTCAAGTTCCACTAAGAAAGGATATTTCAAAATTTTGAATTGAAGTGGTCACGGGTTTTTTCAAAAAAGAAAAAAAATTGCGAAAAATCTGAAAACACAATTTGAGATTCGAACTCGATTACGCCGCATTAAAATGGTTTTTACGTATTCTATTATCACACTCTATGGGAAGATGTAGTTTTTGTATACTCCGTGGCCGACTAATTATTTATATTAAAATATACTAATACGATAAATAAATCGATCTGTGGCTGTATTCTGTATTCTGTATTTTGTGCCGCATCAGTCATTTTGTGTCGCCCGACCTGAAACGACGGGCGTGCGACCGCGACTGCCGAGCTCGATGACGGTGCTCGAGGCCACGGGTTTCGACGTTTTCACGCGAATTCCGGACGCGTCGGCAGTTCAGAGACACACTCGATCGGCACCAGTTTCATTCCTCGAATATTTGGCCAAGGATGTTATCATTATATTTACTGCAGCAACATAGCAGAATGAAAGAACGATTTCTACGATTCGGAAATATACGGAACTCAATGAAATTATAAGCAAAGTTAATAAAGCCAACCACGCAGAGAATATGACGCATTTAATGACTATCCAAGCGCAAAAGAAAAAAAGAAATCGTGGATATGAAAAAAACCATTGGGATTCCATCGTCGCGTACGAAACACTGGCGCGCGCGGTCCCCGACGACGGCCGGTCAGTGGTCTGCACCGCACGGTCGTCATGGTCGCGAGTTCGGGGCGAGAAACGCCGTGGCTAGGTTATAATATAATAATATATATAATAACGAACAAATAAATCCATGTTTATGTTTTATTACAAATATTGCGATACACCTTACGAAAATAATTCCTGTACGCAATAATTAAAAAAAAATTACTTTTCCGAAATCCTAGGAACTTTCGTTATTTTATGTACACATCAGATTTTGGGTAAAATTTAGTAATTTTTATTTACACGCTAAAAAAAAACTCGAAATTTAAAATATTTTCAAATAACTTCGAATTGTCGATTAAAAAAATTTGAATATTATAAATATTTTTTTATCCGTCTACTATCATTAATACACTTACAGTAATTAAAATAAAATATGAATTTAAAAAAAAATTATGTTTCACTTATAAAAAAAATATCAAGTTTCATTAAAAATAACGAAAAAAAACGTCCAAGACGTAAAACTTTCGTGTTCAAATAGTTGTTAACAAGGTAAAAATAAATGTATGATTGTGAAATTTTATATTTGAGGTAATGGAACTATATATTCGTTTACAAGGTGAGTTCATCAAAATAAATAATAATAATGCTTTAGATTTTATATTATTCACATCATAAAAAATAAAGATAAGAATAACATGAAAACTGTGCGTGAGGTTCAAAATAGAAAGGAAAAATAGCGAATAAAAATTTATTACCTTTAATATTTGTATTGATATACCCATGTATACACTAGTATTATTCTACTTTAGGAAGAGACGAAATTGTAAATAAAAATAATAATATGAAATTATGAAATATTATTGATTATCAAGTAATCTACACTCATTGTTTTCTATCGGATTTTTTTTAGCTATTGGTCTATTAATAGATGTAAATATCACAAACTCGTTGCGTTGTAAACGCAAAAGCGTTAAAATTTTCGGTCGCCGCCGTAAATGTGCGACGAGAATATTATCGCGCACTTATAGTCCCGCCGCCGCTGCGCCGTTCACAACTTTACTACGCAGTACACTGCAGTTACACATTCATCGAAAAACAGGTTTTTTGTGTGCGCCACGGCTCGTCGCACCGTACACGAGGAAGCGACCCATGGGCCATGGCACTACGTAATGTAACGTTACAGACGTTAATCGCTCGGCCAGTGTTCAGTTTTTGTCTTTTGACATTTTATTTTGACTTTTCTTTGGCACATAGAATCGAAAAGCGATACCCAAGAAGCCTTATCCAAGAAGCGTTACAGTAATTTATCGAAATTTAGAAAAACGATGCATCGTCGGCAAAAAAACGCGCGGTCACCCATCCGACAATTATAAAAAAACGTTATAGCAACGCACCGTGGTGTGTAACGACAACGGTTTTGCGTGAACGTCAGCGGCCACTCCGCTACACCACGCTCCATACTTTCATCACGATTGTGCATATATTCAAGTATAAGTTTTTAGTGAGATGTTCCGATGCTAGGCGTGCATTCGACGACGTTCGAGAGAAGCGTCGTGAAATCCAAGGA
This sequence comes from Therioaphis trifolii, assembly GCA_027580255.1. Lineage (NCBI taxonomy): Eukaryota > Metazoa > Arthropoda > Insecta > Hemiptera > Aphididae > Therioaphis > Therioaphis trifolii. The sequence goes on along the minus strand of CM050409.1, from coordinate 16,692,712 downwards.
GTGTATGGACGATGTCGCCGGACGACCGACGTTGTTTTCGTTTTTATTTGTTTTCTTTTCGTAGATTTGATAACCTCTTTGACATTTATAGGTACAACTCGCATAGACTATAACTATATAACTGATAGGTCTATGGGTACTCGTTATTTATACCGCCTTACGATCAGTCTTTACTCTTTGACAAATGGTGGTTCGAGATAGACGGCTGTCCGACACCAGCTGTCATCGTGTTACTTCCTTCGCTCGAGTGTTAGTTTCTCTAAAGGTACGCGTCCCTAGGTAAGCATCGTACGTATCGGACGGATCGTATGAAACGGATTTAAGAATTATTAGTATAGTAAGTTATACATATTATGCGTCCACTGACGGGCAGCGGACGGACCGCACGCATCGGTCCGTCGGTAATGCTGACGAAATTGATCGAAGGGGCAACTTTTCCGACTGGTGCGGATGACGTCATACGGATTGCACTGTTTTCGATCGTCGTCTCTGTCTTCGCTATGAAAATGCGAATGCTTCTAAAAAAAATCGACCGTCGCAAGTCGCAACCGGCAATCCGATTGCTAAGGATACAGTGGACGCATTACCACAAATCGGACCGTTTTATACGATCCGTCCGATACGTACGATGCTTACCTATGGACGCATACCTTAATCGTACATTATTAGGTTAGGGAGCGAAGACGGATGAGTTCTTAAATTATGTAATTTAATAATCAACCAAATCACCGCCCGTCGCCCGATCGAAAGTGAACTTAATATATATATTATTACATTTAAAACGTTGAAATATCCAAACAGTTTTCTAAAAATAGCAAGAACTTGGGAATAATAACAGATAAGCATTGTAATAACTAATAATGCCGCGCGCGCGCGCGCGCGCGCGTAGTTATTCGCATTTTGCATTACCAATTACCATTGCAGAGCGTGGTAATCACAACTTTTCAGTCACGCTCTTATGTTTTTCGTACCTATTTTCTATTTTTTAGATTCTGAACGAATTGTTTTTTCTTTAATATATAAGTTTTGAAAAATAGCTGACAGTGATGTGTCCGATATGCTGAGTGCTTGGGGCCTAGAAATTTACATCGATGTATTTAAAGGTAAGATCTATTATGATTAATTTTGATCAACTCTAATATAATATATTATTAGTTTGTAAATAATATATTACCGGCTAAGTGTTGAATCCGGCATTCTAATATAATACCTAAGAATTCTATAGAATGTCAAAATTGATTAGGAAAAGTATATAATATATATAATTACTAGGCATTATATAGAACAGTGTTTCCCAACTTCTTTTACTCGCGGAACCTTTGCAGGAGCTTGAACTTTTTGTGGAACCCCTATATTTTTCTATAGTTGTAACGCTGACATACGTTTTTTACACTTAAATGAGAGGATTGTCGGATACTTCTGGCACCAGGTTTTCGCAGAACCCTTGGCGCCGGCTCACGGAACCCTTAGGTTCCGCGGAACACCAGTTGGGAAACACTGATCTAGAATATCGAACTTCAAGTAGGCAATGTATACTATTAATATAAAATTATATTATCATACCTTATTTAGTAAATTTACAAACATCAAACATAATAATATTTCAGATAAGTTGCTTATTATGTCAATTTGCACAAATAGGTAGGTAAATTAATGTTTTAATATAACTGATAAATATGTAACAAATTCTATCAAATCCAGTCTTTTAAATAATACTTTTATTTCTCGTTTTATTTTGTATTCGAATAAACGGTTAAAAAGATATTTAGAATACGCATTCAAATAATTTTTGAAATAAGTATTTAGAATACATTCTGGAATTTCGAATACTTTACAAGACTGATCAATCTAAGTTTCAATTCAATCAGAAAAATGTCAATGTGTAAAAAATAATATTTTTTGTTACTCAAAATGTTATGCATCGATGCATCATTAGTAGGTATGTTATAGTAAATAAGTAATACATAGTACAATAATTATGCTCGTATAATTTATTTAAATTATTATCTGTTTTACTTTACCAAATACAGCATAGACATTCTATAGATGGCCTAGGCATTATTTAGAATCATCATACAATTTAATACTTTGCCATATTGTACTAGACATTTTATAGAATACATTGAAATTATGTAGAATGTCCATATTCAACATTTTGCGGTAACATTTATGTTAATTTGCTTTTTATTTTTCATTGATGTTGCCTGTTTGAACATGGAATAGACATTTCTTGTTTGACGCTTATAACAGATGACATGCTAAAGGAAATTATTCCTATGGTTGGTCACAGGGCTAAGTTTAGAGCGAATTTAGAAGAATGGCGTAAGGTTATTGCTCTTGCTAATGATCAAGTAACGCATTTGGTGAGAATTAGGTTATAGGTGCATATAAAATGTATAAAATCCAGTCTTTACTATAATACTACTGCTTATAGGCCTAGATAATTTATAAATAAGTTAGTATTTTATTAAACTAATCAATATTGAATTAATATTTTTATTTTTTAGGACATTTCTAATAGTTCTAATTTCATACCTGAAATCCCTCTTGTATCACCAACATCTTTTCCCACTATAACAACTGATTTTGATGTGTCAATTTCTTTTGATATTGAAAAGTTTAAATCAAATGAGAGTGATATTTTGAGTAACAATAACGTACAAAATTCTCTGGAGCCTATCCAATCTGGTTCTTCTAAAGTTGTTGAAAAAATAATTGTTTTAGTTATGTTTGTTTTATGTTTATTATATAAATGATTATTTATTATTCCAGCATTGTGAATTGTTAAGTTACTTAAAGAGCACTTCTGAAGGAAAAGCACTATTACACTCGGGATGGTTTATTGGATAATAGTGGCAGGAGAAAAATTTGTAACTTGATTGTAAGGAGAGAGCTCCAGAACGACTCTGATAAACTAATCAAACCTCAGAGGTTATTATTTTTGGCATAAGAAATAACTACAGTTTTTCCTAAAGAACACTTACTTTATACCTTATATGAGCTATGGTAAATTCTGACACATTTTAATTATATTTTATTAACTATAATTTCTTTTCTATCATGTTTTGTTTTTAAAGGTTCATCAATAAAGAACGCCGCAAAAGGTAAATTACTTGACTGCTTTAATAATAAAAGAAGGGAGTATAAGAAGGCTGGTCTCATTGTTTCCACAAGACGATCACCTGACATCACCTATACATCTACGTCACATACAGTATTAAATCAAACTGCAGTAGATTCTGGTAAATACAATTATCTTTTTGTTCTTTTATTGTGTGATAATCATTGTGTTTTCTTTGTCTTCATAGTTTTGTCAATTGTAATATTAAATATATTGATTTTTTTGATAATTTTTTAAACACCAGTAGAGTTCTAAATTTTGATAAAATTGCTTTTATTTTAATTAATTTTACCTGTATTATCTGATACATATTATGAAGCTTGAATTATTTACTAAAGAATTCAAATCAAAATCTACAGTATTTTTAAAATTTTTGATTTTTTAGATTACTATGTAAACTTTAAAGTAATAAGTTATCTTTTTAATTTAAATAATCTTTTTTTTTATTCATGATTTAAACTTCAAGTATAATTTATGCTTTTATTGATTAATATACATATGAACACTTCATAGTAGAGGTTAAGATTTTATTTAGAAAAATTAATTAATATATTAAAATTATAGATAATGAAAATGTTGATGATCAGTTAGAGTGGTTACACTACTCGTCAGATCCTTGGAGTCTTGTGGAAAAATATTGGAGAATTACTAGGACTAAGCGTTTAAAAGAGGTTTTGAGTCAAAATTCTAAAGATTCAATTCAAGTCTGTGATTATATGAAAAATTTTCCTGCCTTGAAAAAACCAGCTGGGTTTAATCTTGTAAGTTTTATTATAACTTACTAACTTATTCACTTGTTTATTTATAATTATTTAAATTTTGTAATTACATTTTAGTTGATAGATGATTTCGATTTCATATATCCAGAAAAAAGAGACAACCTATTTGAACAATTCCCTGTACACAAAGAAAAGATACTAAATTTAGGAAGACAAACATCTAATTCTCTTAAAGATGCTTCATTAAAGACAATTATTAATGAGTATCTTGATCTAACATTTGGTAAATTTAATTACTAAAATACATTAAATATAATCGTAATAAAATTGTCATTTGTTTGTTTTCAGAAAATGATGAAACATCTTCCCTTGCAGCATTCCTGATTCTTCCTTTTCTTTTTTTCCCAGTAACAACTAAACGAAAAAAGGGGAAATCGGCCTGGAGACCATCAAAAATTGAAACTAGAGATGGATTTATCACCCACATAAGATCACATTCAGAACTTCAAGAAATATTACGAGAAGAAAAGAAAAATATAGTCAGTTGGGAGTTACATTACAGCCTGTAGTAATTATTGTTGAACCAAATATTAAGTAAATATCACAGTATTATGTACTTGTAGACAACACATATTATGTTTTAAATTCGATAGTAGCTGCAGTTGATACTTGTTTTAAAGTATTACACACTTTGAACTTACAATACCCAGTTGAAAGTTTGCCTGTTTGGACTTTAATACAAAAAGGTTTTTATAAATTAAAAACTGTTTATGATACCGAGTTTGTTTCTGTAAACTCATTACCATGGCTGTGAATTTAATGCACTTAAAAACTATTAAATATGCATGCAAATATGTCCTAAAAACTGGCAAAATATGCTCTTAAAACCCATAAGATATGCTCCTATTTTTTAAAAATATGCAAAAAAAAAAAAAACTATAAAAAAACTTATTTTTTTCATTATACAATTAATAATTATTAATTATTGAAATTTTAGTTGAAATATTATAAATTTAAAATATAATTTATTGCCTATAGGACTAATCTTGATCTTCATTGTGCACAAGACCTTAAAAAAAATATATTATACTTAGCACAGATTTCTACATAATAAAATATAATAGAGCAATTTTTAATATTTTACCTTTAAAGTAATTATTGCATTGTACAATCAACGAGTTCTTTATATTTTCAAACTTGAAAAACCTCCTATTTGGTGCCAAGATATTTTTATATAAAGAAAATGAGCGTTCTACATCTGCCAATGTTATTGGGCCAACCTTAAAATATGCCATGTCGCTACTGGTTAAATCTTCTGGTATATCCAAACCTACGTTCTCTTCTTCACCAGTTAATATTTTTGAAATTTCACTAACAATTTGAAATCCTTTGTTATTTTTAAGAACTGTTTGTAATTTTTTATTAATAGCAGTTCCAGCGGTTCCTGTTAATTGACTAAACTTTGTCGAAACATCTTGTACAATTTCAATAGCTTCAGATAAATAATATATATATTAATAATAATAATATTATTTCGAAAAATAGAATAATTAATATATTGAATGTAATTTTAGACCAGATAGATCGAAAAAATGTATATATTAAGAAAAAAGCATTTATTTAAAGAAATTATGAAAATATGCATTTATATGCCCTTACCCACGAAATAAGCAAATATATGCAAAATAAGATTTTGTGTTTGAATAATAAACGAAACATATTATGGTCAAATCCATTTTATTATACAATGCAGCAAAAAAAAACATGCAAATGCATTAAATTCACAGCCCTGCTCATTACTAAGTGATCTAGATATTAATATTATTTAATAAACATGTATATTATTGTACTATACCTTAATATAATTTTTACTTTATGTCAACACAATAATAATTTAATTTCAATACAGTTTCATATTTATTTTAACTCTGTTATTATGCCTTTTTGTTTTTTATGTAAGGTAAATATATTAAATATATCTTTATTGTGTAAACATTTCAAAATTCAGCATACCAATCATGATTTTTCTTCATATATTTGCGCAGAAAAATATTGCAATAGGTCCTTTCATTTAATTAATTCTTACAAAAAACATTTGACTACTCACACATTAACCACACATAAACTCATTGAGAATATTCAACATTTAAAAGATTCAACTTCTGTTACTATTAATAATTCTGTAGATAATATAGGTACAATTTCAGATACAATGCAAAATTCAAATATATATTTATTTTGATGTTTATCTTATAATAATTTTGTATTACATATAAATTCATATGTGTATAGAAATAATATTTTAATTCAGGGGCATATCTGAGAAAAACTTTGGGAATAAAATATGGAAAATACTCCTTTTGCCTCCCCCCCAAGTATAACCCTGTGTTGGTTATATACACAAAATATATAGTATTTTGAACTATGTTGGAAAAATATGTTGTTTTAGCAAGATAAATTTAGAAAAATTGCATAAAATATGACTGAGGTTGCATAATGATATTATTTAACCTAATTAAATATAAAGTTAATTTACCTAAATGGTAATGCAATGTTAACAATCTTTTTGGTTAATACCGCCAAGTACATTGAAAATATTCCAAAACATACTTCTAAGTATACAAATAAAGTTGGTTCTTCTTATTAAAAAATTGTTGTAATAACAAACCAGTTTGGTAATTTCTACAATTTATTTGTCTATAACTGACTCTTATTTAGTAATGGTAGACCAAACATAAATATCTAGTAACAACTAAAAGGTATTGTTATATATACTAAAATCAGTTAACAAAAATTATTCTGTAAATTTCACCAAACGTTTTGTGGTCACAGCCACAACCAAAAACTTTGGTTAAGACAGCAATATTCTTCGTTGATGTTACTAGATATTTTTTCCAGTGTAATAACAATAAAAAGTAATAATTGTATGTTGAATTGTGTCAATTTGTTTGTGTCCATGTCTGTACTAAAAGACATAACATGTGTTACTTCATTGCAAACTTGTATGCAATATGTTTCTTTTATATTATCGCTTTAGAATAATTGTTGTATTAAGACAAATTTTTTTTTAAAAATTATTATAATACCTAGTTCAATTTTATTTTAAAATTTTCGTATTTACATAGGGAGTGCGATCGCACATTAATACTGTTCCCGAGACGCCAAAGAGAAACTGGTTGCGGGACAAGACGACGGACCTATATTGTAATGGATTACACCGCCGGACCCGGGTGAACATACTACGCAAACAGCCCGTTCCGCCGCCGCTCCAACCGACCCCTCGGTGTGTCTCACAGACATTTCTGTACAATTTCACACACGCGAGACCGGCGTCAAAGGTCCCTTACGTAGGGGGACGGAAAATATCACGATGGATTTGGGAATCGACGTTTATTTCTGCTAGTGCCTTGTAGACGGCACGGTTAACAGGATTAGAAGCTATCCACCGCGTACTGTTATAATTGTCATTAACTGTCGTATAATCTGCAGGTCCCTTCTTTGTCGAATTCGGCTTAGCGGTACTTTAGCGCTTCTCTCGGTTCTCGAGCGTAGCCTTAGCGTTGCGACCGAGTGCCCTGAGGGCCCCGGGGTAAGCCACGGACTTGTGTGTTTAAAATAAGATACATTACTCTAAACTTCTAATTTTACTTTTAGCAGTTTCAAGTTTATATTCTCCTAATCTACTCGTGCTTTTCGATCGATTTGATTTTGTGTTTCATATCGTTTTTTATCCTATTTTAATTTTGCGTCACTTGGCTTATTAGTTTACATAATGTTTTATTTAAAGTTTCACTGAGCTCAATTATCTTGAGTTTATCCTAAAAAAAAAAAACCCATTATTTATTTAATCGAAAATTGTGGATTCTATTCACAATAATATTATAATTTAATAATCATTATGACCAGTGCCCCGATTCTGTAACTCGATAAAAACATATCGAATAATATCGATAAGAATTTGTTAATGAGTATCTCATCATGTATCGAAAACTGATATCAAAGTTACGATTCTGTAAAACGCATTACCGACAAAAAACGTTACATATTGAATTATCGAATTTTCGATGTGAAGTAATTATATACTGTTGACACACCGGGAGATTATAAAATGTAAACAATGAAAACCGTGCGTTTTTAAACATATGTTTTTATTGCCGCCGATTTCGTCGGCATATTATTGTAATACTTCGTAATATAATACTATAATACTCGTATTTATTCAATGGAATCAATTAACACCCAAATCAGGTAATCTTTATTATAATTTATTAAATATATTAATTTTAATTGTTTATAAATATTTAATTATTCATTACTACGCAGTGAACAAGATCGAAATATGGACAAGTTCCAAAAAAAATCTAGGCAAGGAAGACGCAATGAGAGTCAACTCTCCTATTTGGTAGATTACATGGTGCAGAATCCACATGTAGCCACCGGGAAATTTAATTCCCTCCACGGGAAAGGTAATCTTAAAGGTTCGTGGGAAGATTTGGTTGGGCATTTAAATAATTTGCGGAATCCAGGAGTAAAGGAGAAGGATGTTAAATCGTGGAAAGAGGTAGTATTCACCTTTCAATAACCTTACGAATCTACTACTCAGAGAAAATTTGCCGTTTTTATAGAAGAAGTTACAATAATACAATAAATTAATTATTGAAAATTAAAAAAAAAAACTTAATATACAAATATTTATATAAATTGTATATAGGTAATAATTATTATATTATTTTGCACTAATTATGTTATTTTTGTAGTCATGGAGAGATTTAAAAACGAAAGTTTCAAAACGTGCATCATCCCTTCGTAATGCTAAGAGGTTAACTGGCAACAAGGCAATTACAATTCCTGAGTTAAATGAACAGGAAAAAAAAGTTCTTGGTCTCATGGGATTTGAATATGTAGAAGGCACAACTTGTCCTGATTCATTTCCTGAAGATCAAGTATTAAAATATTTATGAAATAATAACATATCTAAAACAAAATTACATTGTTTTGTTATTACATAAGAACTTATTCTATGTTTAGTTTGAAAATCTGGAACATTTAACTGCAGGTGATTATTCAATATTAAAAATGGAACCTAGAAATGACATTTCAATTAGATCTTTTGTTTATGGAGACAGTAAGTATTTGCAAATTATAGTTATTAATTATTATGAATACCTATAAATAGATTGAATTGTAAACATATCAGGTGATATACTTCATGATGATAATTTAAATGAAGTTGCTGAGGAAAATTTTTATTTTGAGAATGATGTACTGGAAGAACCTACATTTTCTCCAACACTACAGATTCCAAGTACTAGTACTGTACAATTTTCACCGACAGCTTCCAAGACAAATAATATTCGCAAGAGAAAACTTCAAAATCAAAAAAACCCAGGTAATGGTGTTATAGTGAAATATTTGTTTTTTATAATTTAAAATTTATTTTTAATTCTAAATTAATTTAGTTCGGAAAAATTTGAGAACTCAACTAGGAGAAGCTAGAGATACATTTACTAAATTGGCTCAATCAAATGCTCAACATATGGATGTAAATAAGAATAATATATATATATTTATTTATTTATCTGTTCAATAATTTTGAATATTTTTAATTTATTTAGAACCTAAGTCAATTTATACAACAACTTGCACATGCTATGACGAGAATTGCAGAAAATGATGACCGTAGATTAAAAAATGAGGAAAATATGGTGATTGTTATGAAACAATTAATGGAAAGAGTTCCTAATCATAACTGTAACTGTACAGAGAAAAATTAAGTACTTCCTTTTATGATTTTTCTAATGACTACATTAAATACCATACAATGTATGTCATATTTTTAACTATTAAATATTGATACAGATCTTGTTATTTTATTTTAATTGATTATTCAGTTTTTATTTTTATTTTTATATTTTGTTTTGTTGTTTAAATTAATAAAATCAAAATCATTAGTTTTCTAGTTGCTGTTATTTAATTTAATGATTCAAGTTTTTATTTAAGTTTTTTTATGATGTATAAAGATTTATATTTATTACTTTATTTTGTTATATTTATTTGTTATGTTTATATTATTTAAATAAACGCAGAGCAGTGTTCTACAGAAAATATTGACCTGATATTAGACTTAGAAATAATTAATTATCCATCTATGCAAAAATAAAATAAATGAAAAACTGTTTGAAAAATCAAAAACAAATTTAACTTTAAAGAGGTTTAATTATTAAACTCTTATAAAAAAAAACAATATAATTTATATAACTATATAACTTTAATGTAGTACCTTGAAATATTTACATATACAAATATACAACAAATTATTGGTCACCATCAATATAATTAGGAAACCAATTTGTTATAAGTTGTTTTTGAATTCTCATTGCAATTGATCTTGGTCCTCTTCTCTCTATTATTTCATCATTTTCAATATCATCATAAATTTGTTCTTGTTCTCAACATCATCTCCGATTTGTTGATTAGGGAGACGATAGTGAATACGCATGTTATGAATAACAGCGCATGCATTTACTATCTTTCCTGCCATTTCTGGTGTATACATCAACACACGTTGATATGACAAACACCTCCACATACTCTTAAAAACACCAAAAAATCTCTCTACACAGTTTCTTGCCTTACAATGTTTTTTTGTATATTGGTATTGTTTTGTTCCTTCAACATAATGAGGGAGTGGTGTTAAAAGCCAAGGCTCTAGTTGATAACCAAAATCACCTTGAAATAATCAAAAGTTTGGAACATTTTAAAATTATTTAATAGTTAACATTAATTATTTAACATTGAAATTTTGAGTACCTATCAACCATGTTTGTCTTTCACCCCGATCGTAATGAAATTCCATTGCTCTAAGAATAGGAGAAGTACTCCATATGTAAGCATTATTCCTTGCTCCTGGGAATCTGGCGTTTATATTAAGAATTTTCAAATCAGGATCAACAATCTAAAATTAAATTAGGTTATCATATGTATTTTTCAATTATACTAGGTATTGTTCTACACATACCGCTTGGACATTGAGAGAGTGATTCCCATGATGATTCATATAAGCTTCTTCGTGATTTTTAGAGGCAATAATATTTATATGTGTGCAATCAATAGCACCAATAGCACCTTCGAATGATTTTGTAAAAAGAATTTGTAAATTTCTCACGAGCATTACATCTCTCAATTGCTGTCATGGGAAAACGTCTTAGGAGTTTTTGGTTTATAGCATTGGTTACACAATGAATGCACCTGTCGACCGATGATTGACTAATATTTGCCATAAAATTATCTCCAGTTGCTCGTTGGTACCCGCCTTTTGCAAAAAAGTTTATTACCACTAACACCTAAATGTTAAAAATCAAAAAAAAGTATCAAATATTGGAAATACACTTAAATGCATTTTGAACATAATTCAAAACATAAAATTAAATCAGAAAATACTAAATAGGTACTTGTGTAACACTTAAAAACTTTTAAAACTGTAAAAGGTATAATAAAAATGTAAAAACAAACATTTTTATTAAAAATTATACAAGTAGTTACCTACCTACTTGAATTTCAACTGGAAGTCTTGAACTACGTTCCCGTGGAATTGATTCCCGAATGTCGTTGGTTAAGTCCATAGCAAGTTCTGGAGTAACTCGAATTGTGTTCAGAAATTCATTTAAAGGTAAATCGTATGGATTTTGAGCATCTCTGAGTACTTTTATTTCTACTCTTCTTTCCAATGTCCTAACCCTTTCCTCTAATACTAAAATATCCCAACCGAGATAATGTAAAACCATATTACTATATTAATATTAAAAAGTAGCTATTCTTTTATATAAACAAATTAAAAAAAAAAACACTTTAAACACGAAGACGAAATGTGAAATCAAATTGTGTGATAATGATAAATAATAACATATTATATGATTCGATAACGCTTAACGGCCATTCCAAACCGCCCGATACGGTATCATATATTTTCGATAGTATTTCAATATCTTAACAATAATATTCGTTAAATATTAGTTACAGAATCACTCTATTGATAACTTTTCGATAGTGTTCGTTTCGATAGCTTAACGAACCGAAATTTGTCGATAACAGGTCTTATCGAGTTACAGAATTGATGTACAGAAGCTGATTTTTTCCCAGACTACGTTACTGTGAAACAATTTATGATGCAGTGCTCCCGTGAAAATTATTTACCTGAGATATTTCCACGTTTCCTTCCTTTTTTTTTTCAGCATAATATTTCGCCTTTAATTTTTCCAATCTTTCCTTCAACTCATCATTTTCATCCTTCAATGTTTTATTCGCAATTTCATGTTCGTCGTATCTTTTTTTCAACATTAATCATTTTCTGTAGCGTAGTTTTTTAATAATGTGTATTCTGAAATGAATGAAAACACACAATTCTAGATGTCTTACAATATTTTTTACACATTATCTATTATGGAATAAATCGTTAATTTTTTCCAAACCTCTAGTAAGAATACAAGTAGAATTGTAATTTTTGAAATTCCCTCTTACACGTCCTCACATGCGCGTTATACTTTTCATTAGCGGCAACTAACTCTTATTTTACGGCCTGTTCATTCAAAGAGTGCCGTTTTGTCGTATCAAGTGAAATTATTGTTCGTGCTCTATTCGCGTTGACGACAAACACGATAAATAATACCTACTGTACAGATGAATTTATTGATTTATTAAGTTTAGACATAGTCCTGACCGTTATCTTATATTGAAAGTTGAAAATTATGTTGTTAAATACATCACATTTTTTTCGAAAGTTTTGTTTATTTTCATGTAAAACTGTATTACCTATATTTTAAGTTTCAATATCTGTTTTTATGTACCGTTATGAGTTTGTTGAAAGTTTGTTTTAATATTTTGTTTGTAGTTTCAAAGTTTGTTTAATATGTATACTTCATTGATATAATATGTATTGAAAAGAGTAAACACTTAACTAATGGATGATTTAAAATTGTTATTGTTTGACAAGATTATGGGTAAAGGTTATTCCTATAAAGGCACGTAACTTTTAGTGGTCCTATCACGCTGAAATGCTACGTCAGCGGGTGTAGACGGCAAGCGGAAGTTGGCGGAAAGTCGGCCGGTGTATACGGCGGGCAGAGCCGGATTAGGTGCTTTGGGGTCCGTAAGCAAATGATTCAGATGGGCCTAATTAATTACTCAATAAATATGATATGATAATAATATGATAACTCAATTAATAAAATGTACAAAAGTTTATTGTTTTCTATTATAATATATAGACTTTCTCCAAATGTAGGGGGGGGGGTGAATACTATATGTACAAATAACACAATACATTTCACTATTTTATAAATGAACATAAATAATGATTAATACGAAACCGTGTTAAATTGAAAACTTTTAATCTATCAAATACATTTTTAAATTATAAGTAAATACATAAATTATTATAAAATTAGTCGCTATCATCGTCGCAACTATCAGCTCGTTTATTCTCTTCATCAAAACATAATTCTTTGTTTCCAGCTTTTTCATTTGCAAATGTTTGGACCACATCTTCAAAGTCTAGAGTGTTTTTACAAAATTCTCTTTCAATACTTAAAATTCCAAAACTGTATAGGTTATTTTGTAATAGTGAAGATTTTAAAACGTTTCTTAATAATTTTTAATCGGCTAAATGATCTTTCACCTGTACAGTTAGTACACATAAGAGAAAGATATAAACGTAATAATCGTTCAATATTTGGAAAACTTTCAGTCACATTTAAATCAACCATCAGCTTATACATGTCGAGCAAAATGTTCTTATTTTTATTTTCGCTTGTTGTAATCAATGATAAAGACGTTGACGAAAAACTTAAAAACTGTTTTAAACTCATTTGTAAAATCATCAAATGAATTTCACCATCTCGCATAGCATGCATGTGTCCTTGACAAACGCGTAACGAAAATAACGTCTCCGAAAAGGCTCGACCGACGAATGATTTTTTTTTCTCTTATATATACTATGTTTGTTAGATAATATAAGATAATGTTTTATACTTATGTTCGATTTATTTGAAAATTTATATGGCAGAATAACGTTTGCCGGGTCAGCTAGTCATATATTTTTTTTACACCGGACATTTTACGGGCCGAATTATTTCGAGGGCCGTAAGCAATGCTTATTTTGCTTGTAGGTAAATCCGGCCCTGACGGCGGGCCGGGAATGGACCGTCGGGTGCTTGTATCACTAGTGGCAACGGCGGCGTTGACCGATACCAGTTAATCAGTTGGAATAATATGTTACGTCAGTGATTAGCTAATAGTCGGGATCCGCGGCGCTGGCTGATACGGTGGTTGCGGTGTATTCGGAGGCATCCTCGTCCGCGACTTTTTTTGAGGTTTCGGGATCATTATGATCGAGGCGTATTTCCTCGATTTGCGAAAGTATGATAATCTTAGACAAGAAGTAAATATGCTATCGAGTGTGGTGATGGATGGCTAGAGGCGGTAGGTGTTTGAGTGCGGTGTTTGTAATTCCGTCAGGGCCCGGGGCTTTCGCCGATGGTAGTCTTTTTATGATTTCCCAGTAGTATTTTGGTTTGGCATATTGAGTTGATCGAGTATTTGTCAGGCGCGGATCTAGGAATTTGTTTTTGAGCGGGCCCATACATCGAATCACGAGAGTTAATACAGTGAAATTAAAAATTGTTATTGTTATTAAATCAACTGCAGAATAATATTTATTCACTTTTTAGTATCAAAACAAAGTTAAAATGAAAATTACACCGGTAATTATGTATGGATCGTGTTAGATTTAATTTCAAAATTTAAATGTGAATATATAATATTAATATTACATAATATTTGTTATAGTTGACCTCGACAGCAACAGAATAATATTAATCGTACAGCATCGATAGAAGCGATGGAGTCCAATACCGCATACACTAATGTTGATTCTTATCCGAGTTTTATCGTTCTGTACGAACGACAAACGATATTTATAAAATATAAAAACAAATTTATCACATGGAACAATTACATGATATTTTAGGAGGTAGAGAAACTTTTGTTTTCTTACTCTTCTACGCGATTATTACTATATTAGATAAAGCATTAAGCGTATTTTCAAACGTTAGATGACAATTTTAAAAATCAAAATCGTGATCGTAGAAAATTTTGGGTGGGCCCAAGCCCACCCGGCCCACCCTCTGGATCCGCGCCTGGACTATTTGTAGTCTTTAGTTGATTGATTGAGTTGGTAACTTCTTGGAGTTCAATGCCTGAGTTTCGGGTAAATCGTACTTCCATTGTTTTTGCAAGTAGTTCGGCTTTTGACGTGGGATCGTAGATTTTTTCTCCGTTTGGATCTAAGAGTGGTAAGTTTGGTGGTGTTCTCCTGAGTACTCGTCTATTTTAATTTGTATAAGGGATTTGTGGTTAAAATTTAATGTTTTTCTAAATTCGTCCCATTCGGATTGTCGATGTTCGTTCAGGATTCTTCTAACGTGGGCGATTTGTGCGTTTAACATTCTTTTGACTGTTGGGCCTCTAGTTCGTTGCCATTATTTTCTTATTAGCCGTTTGGTGGAGATCTCGAGTTGAATGTCGGGTGTGATTTATTTATTTCCTGCCGGATGTTTTACAGTATAGGAATTGTTTTCTAGAGTTGATTGGATGGTTTTTGTTAGTGTTTCTATTTTTTTTTTTTATGTATGTCTTTAGTGTTTTTGATGCATTTGTTGATTTTTGAGGGTTTGCTCGGAGATAAGCTTCGTAGTTTTTCCAATTTTTTTTTGCTTTAGGGGGTTCAATGTTTTGACGGAGTTGGAGATTGGTAGTAGGTACTCGTATTATTGGGTTGTGGTCTGAAGAGAGGTCGTTGTGGTTGGTTATAGTATAGTTGCGGTCTTTGAGATTTAGCATGGCTAGGTCAAGAACTTTCGGCAAGTGTTGTGGGTTATAGGAGTGGTGTGTTGGTGAATCTGGAGCACAAATTGTGTATGAGTTTGAAGATTCCATATGATTATGGAGTATACTTCCTTCAGTGTTTGTTGTACGGCTATACCAAGACGAATGTTTAGCATTTAAATCTCCAGCTGCTATTAATTGGAGGTCTTGTTTAGTCAGGGCTTCTAGGTCGGTTATTAGTATAGGAATTTTTGGGCTTTTGTATATTGATGATATACGAACGTTTTCGGTTCCGAGTTAAATGGTTATGGAAATACGTATAGTGTCAATGGTTGTTTGGATGTGTTCTTGGCTGTGAATTATGTTTTTCCTCACTAGTATTGAAGTGCCCCCTGATTGGGGGGGGGCACATTGTTGTTGTCCGTGGTATAGGAGGCCTGTATTGTATATATGTGAAATAATTTGGTAGTTTTAAAGGAGTGGAAGGCCTGCTTCATTTAGTTAAATTTCGGTTCCTTTTGTTTCATTAAACTTTCATCGTATTTTCCTATCCATTCGATTCCGTACATTTCCGAATCGTAGAACAGTTATTCCATTCTGGCTAGGTTGCTGCAGTAAGTCAAGAGTAGTTATTATCGAGGTCATGATAACGTCCTTGGTCAAATATCCGAGGATGTTCGTCAAAACTCGACATGTCGGAATATAGGTGGGGAGGGGAGGGAGACGAATGGCACCGCCGAACCCCCGGCATTCGTCCCGAGCTGTACCGGCGCGATTGGCCGGTCCCACTGCACGGGGCTACCTTAGGATCGGGTGCGTAACTACACGTCCGTTACTCGGGAAATTAAATAAATAAATAACACCGTGCACGCGTGCAGACGGGAGAGCGAGAAGAACGCGTGACTCTGGCGGTTCGATTTTTAACCAAACGAAAGGAAAGACGGAACAAAAAATGTCCGAGACCATCACATGCATGCACACGCACACACACACACACACACACACACACACACACACACACACACACACACACACACACACACACACACACACACACACACACATATATATATAACGAATGTGTCGGGAGGTCTGACGTCCCGCCATTATCTACCTACACCACGGCCATGACAAACCGACACGCGTATATCATCACGTGTACACGTGTTCTCCGGATTCGTGTGCGCCGGGGCTTGAGCGTGCGTGTGTCAAGGGCCGAGACGGGTGGAAGAAAAATACTCTCCTGAATCCCCTTTTGACTAATCGAACTCGGACTTTGCACGACGGTCGCGGCGGCGCGTGAGGCGAGGGATCGTGGACGTATAAGGGAAGAGTAGGAGGAAAGGACGGCATACGGCGCGCGGGGGGCGTGTGGGCGAACGACACGGTGACCCGAAAACCGAATCTACGGCGTCGGCGGCGTAAGGGTCGACAATGCCTACGTACCGCGCGCGCGTTAATTATTCACCGCGGCGATTCCCGCGGGCTCTACCCTCGAGCTCATGTCCATGACGCACGCGGCGAAAACCGTTGTATGATACACGCGTATACGACTCGTACTGTCGTCACGTATAGGCACGTAGGTATATTGCATATATAGTGACGCGACGACTGCGACTTCACAACGACAGACCTCACGACGCGTGCCGACCGGAGCTCGCACTTAGTGTAAATGGTTTTTTTTTCACCGATTCTGTGATCAAAATATTTATTATTATTATTATTATTTTTTTATTATGATAAAAATAGCAATGACAGAAAAAAAAATATTAAAACTGCAGGCCACGAATTCGTTTTCGTTTATTGTTTTACTAAGATCACACTCGTCGGCCGACAAATGAAAAAAAATCTGGTAAGTGAGATGATGGTGGTACGAGTTCGTCCTTCGACCCTTCGGTCCTCGGACAAGATATTGGTGATGAATGTATTAAGTTTTAAAGAAATGATGACTCATTTCTTTAGTATAAAACGATTCTGAGCAAAGCTTCAGTGTAATATAATTTTTATCGTATACATTATTATCTTGAGTCACGATTATTGATATTTTTTCGGTATTGATAGTTTAGTATAAGAGTAAACTTTTATTAAAATTTCAGAACTTTCTAACAAATACTCAATATTTCATTAGAAATAAACTTAAAAAAAATCAGACAATATCGTAAAAAAACGTATAATAATTTATTAAAGTGTGTATAAAAAAAAAATACTGAGTCACGATTTTTGAATTTTTGTTAGGATAATTAGATAGGTATATGAGTAAGGTCATATTAAATTTTCAGAACTTTTTGTCAAATATTTAAAATTATATTACATAAAAACGTTCAAACAATTTGGTAAATTAAAAGTTCTATATTTAAGTCAAAAGTGCTATAATTGTTCTGAAAATGTTGTCCAATATAAAAAAGTATGTATTTGATATTGGATAAAATTTTCAAGTTTCTAGCTTCAATACTTTCCGATTTATGACTAAATACCTAAAATCTGAACAGTGAAAATCTCGTATACGGCGGATTTTTACCGATTTTTACCGTTTTTACTCAGTTTTTCGATCGTTATTCTTGATTACTGGAATAACTATGGAGATTTTGGAAAAATGACCTCTTTAAAGTACCATCTCAGTTCAATTTCGAATCTAAAAAGTTGCTGGACGAAACTTTTGGACAAGGATTTCTATACGAAAAAGTGTTTACAGAAAAAAAATAAAATAAACATCATTGTAAAACCATAAGATCCTTCGCTTCACTCAGAATCTAAATAAGTGCACTTTTCATCGTTCACCACAAGGGGTCCGGCCTAGACACGTTTCTGTGACCATCGCGTTGTGACGTTGAAAGAATATTATGTTTTCATACAAACGGTTTCTGAGTGATCGATAGCCGGCAGCGGCACCGTGTATCGTCGTTGTCGCCACCACCAACTCCCTACTACATTATCATAACGATGACGTCTTTGCGTTTCGGCTCCGAAAATCTGTCTCGTGCCGAAGCGCTCAGCCAAGAATCTGGTCTTGGGAGATAAGACACACACAAACACACATACACACACACACACACACACACACACACACACACACACACACACACACATTCACACACAACGACGATACTATGTCCGTTCGAGGAATATTGTGTCCTGAATCCATTGACAAAATACTGCGAGTTACACCTTTTTTGATGTCATGTCGTTTGGCACATTTATTTTTTTGAGATAATTTTCTTTATTTAAGTTATAGATATGTAACAAAATACAAATTGTCGAACAATTAGCTTGATAGATAATAAATATTATACAATTCAAAAAGAACACATCGAATAACTTCCCGGTGGAGGCATAGTTGGTAAACGTATTGGATTTTATCGTGTTTAACGTGGGTTTAATAGAAAACAACGGCTGTTGACAATAACGGCACGACAAGCTCGTTTAAATCGCTTTATTTGAGAACTCGGCGACGAAACGGCTGCGGGCCGGTCGTCTGTGTTAATAGTGTTATGAAAATTACGTTTTTATCATTTTTTTTTTTGAGTTACCGTGTTAATAATAAAAAATTGTTATGTATTTTATTTATTATAAAGTAATCCATCTAATTTAATTGTTGAACTTGAAAATATTTCTGTTGAAAGTGTTATACTAATAATATTATTATGTTTATTATATTTTTAAGTACTATATTTCATTTAATTGTTTTACAAAAAAGTTTTTGTTCTATTTTTTTGCACTGATTATTTTTATTATAATTATTTATATTGATACAAATTGATAAAAAATATTATTCTGTTATTCTGTTTTATCGTATAAAAATTCAAAAAAAAAAAAAAAAAATTTACTTTTTTGAATATTTATTGACCAAGTGATTTGAATAAGTCGGTTAGTCATTTTTTCATTTGACCAAGTGAGTAAGATGTCAGTTGGTTATTATTTCTTTCATCTATTTTCATTCTTTTAAATTTCTCACCAAGATATTATAAAGTATAAAATTGGGTAGTTAAAGATAAAAATTCCATACTTTTTCATGGATTTTATAATACAAAAATCGTTAAAATCGAAAACATTTGTGATTTTCTAGACCATTATGAATATTCAATTGTAGTTTACCGACAAAGTGAAAATTTCACGTGGACACTTTTGCACGAGGCGACGAGATACTGTATTAAAACCGATTTTGTTATATCACAGTGTTTTGATTCATAACTAAAAGTCAAACGTTGATATTCACGACAAAAAATATCGATATGATATAAAAAAAATTCCGGCGGTGCTTATTTGTAGCACGGGGGGGGGGGCAATGCGCTCTATGCGCGTCTATGGTCATGACAACGTCCGGAGCCACGTCGTTATAAGCGATACGTTCGTATACGCACCCGAGCCGCTCTCCGTCCGTTCATTACACGCCACACACGCCCGTATTACACGTCCCTCGCCGTCCGTTTTACGCGTCCTGCACGATCGTCGTAGTTATCCTCCACAAATAAATGACCGCAAACAAACGGCGTTTTTGTTGTTGTTTTTTTGTTTTTTTTTAAAACATTTTTATACCGTCAAAGCGCGTTCGACTCGTGTTTTTCACCTATAGCATACTAATCAGTGCCGGGGCGGGGGCGGGGAGAGGACCTCTTTCCACTTATATTGACAGATCATTAGCATTTCCTGGTGGTTATCGATTTATTTTTCAAACCCGACGACGGTCGCGCGTAAACAAACGAACGGGGCACGAGCACTCCGACGTGTGTACCGACTACGCCGCAGTCGAGCGCGTAGTTTAAAGACGTAACACATAATACGTTTTCGGTGTAGCTTTTCGCGTGTGAGCCCCGAACTTATCCCTCTGTTACCCGTCCAAACTTTGAGAACACCGAGATTATTTACATCGTTACCGAGAATAATATATTCGAAGTCGGATATGTTCCTCGCGTATAGAGTTATTCTTTCGCCGGATTCTCGACACGTGACGTCGACTTTTAAGCAGAGTTTTTCCGCGAAAGAACGCGCGGAACGGTCGTGTAGCGTGTAGGCTGTAGGACGATTTGAAATCTTTGAACGTGTGTGTGTGTCAAAAAATCATTTTTTCAAAAGCGATAAAAAATTATAAACTCGATTCATAAAAAAAATAACACACAGAGTGGGCATCGCAATGCCGTAATGACGTCAATACAAATCTGAAAAAAAAATTCAAAAAACACACACACACACACACATTAGGGTATAATTCTTATGAAAATATTAGGTACATAGGACCAAAACGGTTTAACGCACACAATTGTTATTGGGACAATTATATTTTTGACTGTTTTTCAATACATATTTTTGTTTCATTTAATTTACTTCGAGAAAAATAATAAAAACTCTTTTACATGTATACACGTCTTTTAAACTATCTAAAAAATATGATTTGTTAGTTTATTTTTTTGAATTTTATTTGTGTATCGAAATCTTTGTATTAACGAGAAAAACGACTAAGCATAGTGAAATAGAGTATCATTTAATCTGAAGTTCACTTACAAATAAATATTTATTTTTTTTTAGACTCTGAGTGAAGCGAAAGATCTTATGGTTTTACGACGATGATTATTTTTTTATATTTTACTTTTTTAAGCAATTTTTCGGATAGTGATAATGATCCAAAAGTTATATCAAGCAACTTCATAGATCAGAAATTGTACTTTGAATAGGTGTTTTTTTTTCAACTGTCGATGGTTTTTCGAGGCGTGAGAAAAAAAAACCTGCCAAAATATAGACTAAAAACGGCTAAATATGCCGCCAACGACACTTTCACAAATTGATTTTAGTTATTTAGTTACAACCACATATTAATCATATATTTATAAATACTCAAAGAAAGTTTAAAACAGATTTGACTACTTTTAGGCAGAAAATAGAACTTGGAAAACATCATATTTTTTTAAAGTTCATTGTTTTTTATAAAATTTATAATATTTGACAAAAAGTTATGAACATTTAACATAACCATACTCATAATTTCACTAACGACGAGAACTGAAAAATTACAAAAATCGTGACTGGTTAATTTTTTTTTAATTAGCCTTTAAATAAATTATTATAAAATTTGACTAATTCTATGTGAATTTTAAACTTTTAAAGTTAATTAGGAAAAAAATCGACTCATCCAATAATCATGACATTTTTGATAACGATAGAACAAAATGTTTTCTTAATATTTTGGTGCAAAAGGATTTTGTACTTGTACCACATAACAATTTCAAACGGATTTGATAAAAATAAACATACCGGCAATTGAACTAAAAACGGCTGAATATATAAACGGTGTTTTTTTTTCATTTTGAATCAATACTCAGAATCGATGAACGTAAAAAATGATCTATTATTTCTTTAAAATTCAATACACCCGTCTCTATTATCTAGTCCGAGGAGCGAAGAATACCCCGTGGTGCGAAGTACATACTTAAAAAAAAAAAAAAAAAAATGAAAAATATTTATCAGTATATTCGTGATAATGATAAATAATCGTATTGTTCGGTGGAAATCTAATCGTTATATACCGGAATGTTTTAATATTGTAATATACCTGATATGACGACCTTATTATTATTAATAATACTCCTCGGCGCGTAACCAGTCGGTGGCTTCTAGCGCGGTACGGAATTATTATTCAGTGCTATCAAAATAAATAATTCATAATTTTTTTTTTCAACAATTTTAATAACGTCGAATAATTCGCATACTATATTTATATTGAAATAAACTATTATAGCGCATTGCCGGCTTGAACGGTTTAATGTAAAGCCTTTCCCCCGTGTACTTCCTATTACTTAACCTAGTATGTGTATTTAATTATTCCAACCAGAATGTAATATATAGTATTTCGTTCAACGTTAACCGAACGAGAAGGAATGCAACGTAACACAAAAGGACAGTGTAATAGAGATGAAAATTCGAAAGCACTTAAGTGGGTTATCAAATACGGTGCAATACGATTTCACCGTTATTCCCTGTGTACATTAAATATATGGCACTTCGAGGTAAAATAAAACCCGTTTATTGATTTAACCGGCGGCAAGAACTCATCACAACACACACACACACACACACACACACACACACACACACACACACACACACACACACACACACACACACACACACACACACACACACACACACACACACACACACACACACACACACACACACACATACACACACACACACACACACACACACACACACACAGACACATAGACACAGACACAGACACCCCCTATCCACAAACACAGACACATAGACACAGACACAGACACAGACACAGACACACACACAGACACAGACACACACACACACACACACACACACACACACACACACACACATTCGTTCATGCGTGTGGATTTTTGCAAATCCACGTGTAAACAAATAATATACGACACATCCGAGCGTTTTTTCAAACACTATTTTAGACACAGCTTTATTTTTCAGAATATAATATAATATTCCGTCAGTGAAATTTTATGAAATTTGTGTTCTAATATTGTTCCTATCCGGCAACTTGGCCAACATTGAATGGTTTTAATTCGATAATTATAAAATCTAAAAGTGAAATTGAAACATTATAATATAATATATTATAATATAACACAACAGTATAATGTAAGATATCGTCGGGGAAATGAAAAGGTTGGTTTTACTTATCAGCGAAAATTGTTTTAAAATATTCGAACGATCAACATTAATATTTCCAAAATTAAAAACATTGTCAGGCCTCAGAGTGAAAGAGAGTACGGGGAGGGGGAGAGAGAGAAAACATATTGTTTTATTATTATTATTATTATTATTTTATTTTTTATTTTTTGATTTATTAATTCGTCGAAACTCCCCTCTGGATAAATTGTTTATGGCGATTTAATTTTGTCAAATTTTAATCGAGTAATATATATTCATTTATAAGTCAGCATTTTGATACCCGCGGAAACTACGAATAAAGCGCTGACTCGAGCAAAAGGCAGTTGATTTATGATAACTATATAAATACAATGCATATTGCCGAGCAACGTCTAAATTATATCGGTACGCGGCTTGATCGATTCGGTTTTGTAATTCAATCCTATTCCGAAAATTAAACAATAACATTGAAAAAAAAAAAACATTTAAAACCGTCTTGTTTGCCGAAATGCATTATTCGGGTCATTCCCCCCATCCACCCCCATGATAAACCAATTCGTTTCACGGCTCCTTTGAGCTTTTTGAAGCCTGTCGCTTTCTTGATCAAGTACGGAAAACTAATTTGACTACTACGGCACCGTGGAGTGCTTGAAATACAACGAAGATTTTCGCGATTTAATGGTCTGAATGTGTGTTCAAGTGTGCGAAATTCGACGTCAATAAAAATGATGTGACCGGCTTGCGAATGAAAACGTCAGATATTGGTTATAATGTTATGTAAAAGCGTGTTTGATAAAAACAATTTTAATTGCCAAAAATGAAAAAACGCAAGTTTGTCTGCAAGATATTCCGTTTGACATGCTAATATAATTTCTCCAATAAATTTTGCGTTTGTATATGATTTTGATTTTTTTAAACCTCAAAAGTGCTCAATTTTTAATGACGAATTAAAAAATTTATTTTTTCCGAGTTTTTTTTTTCCGAACGGCAACCAATATTCTGTAGCTATTAATATTTACGAAACGGAATACGTTTATTTTGAAAATTTCAATATTTGAATTCTTTGTCGGACGGTTTTTTTTTTAAAGAAATAAAAGTATTTAAAGTTATGTGTAGTGGGACGGAAAAGAAGAAGTATTTCGCAAGAGAATAAAAAAGATACCGTCATCACTAAGACGCTCCGAATTCAAACTCGTATATAAACCTATACCGTTGTTTCGACGGTAAAAAATTCGCATACCGAAACTTCCAAAACGAGTACGCTCTATCGTTGTGATATTATCAAGTTTACGAACGCCGCGCCGGTCGGCGTTTCAAAAAATCAAAAACCCAACGGTAGAACATTTGTCTTTTTGCAAAACCGTCCGGAGCTATTTAACTTCGAAAAAAAAGAAAAAAAACACCGTGCGTTGCCGAAAAAACGAGTCTACCATTCACGTTGACGGGACACGCTGAATATTATGCGCCGTGTACACACGACGATTTCCGCGTCGCAGACGCAATTCGAGCGAATAAAAACGTGCGCCACGAGTCGTAATAGTCGTTCGGTCGGCACCGCCGACGTTTAACGCGCGCCACGAAGTTTTTCTGCCGTTAGGCTCGCGACGTCGTTTCGAATTTCCGTCAACGCGTAACCGTACACGCCAATAACGCATACATACTATAACGCTCACGGAAACACGCGTACACAACTATGGATTTTTGCGGAATTTAAAAAACAATTAGCGCGCGGTACGGCACAACCCTTTAAAAGGTCGAAACGGAAGCACGCCGGCGTTACGCTCCGAGTAATTGTTTGCCGACCGGCCGAGAGGTTGCATGGGTAGGAGTAATAACGGGTTTTATTATTTACTTTTGTTTTGCGATAAAAAAAAAAAAAAATTATAATAATATTAATAACGATAAAATGAAATAAATAAAATAATAATAATAATAAAATAGAATCCCCGCGTTTCCGTCGTACGCTGTTTGCTTTTTAACTTTTATAGTGTACGCCAGCGGTTCTCAAACTTTTTTGTTCACGGAGCCCTTATGTTTCTAAAAAAAAATTACGGAGCCTCAAAAATCAGAAATGTCTATTTGACATTATATACATAAATCGAAAAAACGATTTGCTTTTTATTTTGTTTTTATGTAAAATACGAATGTATACAAATTATTTAATCGATTTAACAATAAAAAAGAACATATGTACCTATTATTTTAGTAATTTATAAAATGTAATATTTAGTGATTTTAATGTGATCCATGATGTTGGCTTTTTTTTATCGACCAGTATTTTAATATTTGGCTCGATAGACGAGAGTTGGATTCGCGTGTCTGCTTCCGCATCTAATTTATAACGATATTTTGGTTTTGTTGATGCATACGATGAAAATCCGGTATCACACAGACATGTTGGTCCAAAAGGAAGAAGACCTAATTTAGCCAGAGATTGATATTCGTTTGTAATACTGCTACTGCACCAAAAATCCGTTGATGATATTTTATCAAAAAAAGTTTTTAAAGACGATTCGATGATCATTTCAACCAATTGTTCATACTCTGGTTATAGAACGAACGTAACGAATACAGACAATATGTCCAGGGAGCCACGGAGCCCATAGACTACTCTTACGGAGCCTTCCTTGGGGCTCCGCGGAGCACAGTTTGCGAACCGCTGGTGTATGCTATACGGCGAAAACATTTTTTTATATAATTTTTTATTTATTATTATTTTTTTTATTTATTTCTCGCGTATACTAAATTATAATTTTCATTATACGTTTGATGTTTATAACGTACACGGTGTGTGTGCACATAGCCATTTGGAGTACGGTTTAATTTTTTACTTTTCATTAATATATTTATAAATGTACTATAATACAATATGTATGTATGTATGTATTTATTTTTTATTTTTCTGCCGACTCGCGCACAGTGTTGATACAAGACGTGTATGTTATTATACGGAGGGTACTATTACGGTGCGGCGCGGTCGGCACGTCCACGGACGACGTAACCGATGTTATACCTAATATACAAAACATTTTCATCCGACCAAAGTCACGGGTCGCGGGTCGCGAGCGTGTTATTATTACTATTACTATTATCATTATTATTATTCGAAAATTTCCACTTTAACGTTCGTTATAAATCGTAACGCGTGTTTATTGTAATATGCACGTCAAAACCACAATAGACGATTTCGTGAAAACGCATATTTTTAATTAATTTTATCGACTGTCTGTTTATAACGCGTTGATTTCGAGCGAATTAAATTCCAGCACGGAACAACATGAGATCCAATGCAACTTTTGCCGTTGAAAATACGAATGAAAATATTCTCCCAGCAAACTCAGTTTGCTCAATACTCAAGATTCCCTACCTCCGTTTGCGATATCAGCGTTCTCCAATTATTATTGTACTCCAAATCGGCCCACTGCTGTTTTTCTCTGCGAGAAACTGTTTATCCGACGACGTATAAATGTCCAAATTCAACGAAAAACAGAAATTTCACCTGCCATTCCGATTGGGATCCCGTATCTCTCACTCGACGAGCCATCAAGTCTATCGATTAATCGATACCCGCGTCTTTGGCGTTAGAAGCAATGTGTTGTGTCCCATGACTTCTCGGCTGGCTGCTAAATTTTTGACTGCGTCTGGATTGCAAAACGTATATTTCCTCCTTAGCGCTACCTGATTTTTATTAAATCGTATTCCAAAAACCGACATTTCCTTTCGTTGGCGGTTCTCGAAACGTAAGCACTTACTACTACACTTAACGGAATCTTCCAAACAGCAACGCTATCTCCGATTATAATTAAATCTTCTTTCAACCGACCGTACTACTACTCTGACACGTATGCAGTGAAATGCGCAGATGATTAAACGTGTTATT
This sequence comes from Therioaphis trifolii, assembly GCA_027580255.1. Lineage (NCBI taxonomy): Eukaryota > Metazoa > Arthropoda > Insecta > Hemiptera > Aphididae > Therioaphis > Therioaphis trifolii. The sequence continues at coordinate 16,665,480 of CM050409.1, read as the reverse complement.
TTTACCGCCTAGTGATCAATCTAACTTGCAAAAGATTATCATCTTTTTCCACTGTCTACTTGGTACAATAAACGTAAATTGAAATTGAACTCTTCCAAATAACTGCATATAACTTTAAACAGCTTTGTAAATGCATTTACATACTCGGATACTCCTTATTAACACCAAAATTCCTATTGCATCAAACGCTCACTACTTAGATAATATGTTTGTAGACACACGATTCACATGGGCTCACTACACTAAAGCATGATTAATATTTCCCAAACCAAGGAAGAGTCAATCTAGATTTATTTGTATATTAAAATTAATGATCAGTTTAAAAATTTAATAATTATTATAAAAAAAAAAAAGTTTAAATGTCTATATTGTCTTATGAAATGTTAGAAATCTTCATACATCCAAAATTTTTCAATCATTCTAGTCAACCGCTCTTCGTTTGATAACGGTCGCATACGTTTCCAATCACACTTAGCCAGCCATTCCCTCATCAGAGAATATATCAACACAAATGACATTTTTCGGAAATCCACCTTCGCGGTAAGCTTGCCAACGGCGCAAATACTTTATAGGTCTAACAAAAATTTTTAGTAATTATTACCATAATTAAACACTTAAAAAACATCCCATTTCGGTGATTTCTTTTGTCTGACCTATTCGTGAAAACCGAATTCATAATATCCACTCCTATACGCCAAATCGCAATAAAAAAATTAAATCGTTCCCCTGTAAAAAATAAAAATAATAATAATATATCGTAATACCCGCGAAGTGTATAAATCGAATATTTTATGAAAACTTAACGAATCGAAAAACATTAAAAGTTGTAAAAATTTCGCTTCGTTTTTTTCCCGTCTTTTCTTTACTGCGATCCCGTGCATTAGTACTTGCTTGTTTCGCCCAAAAAGACAGTTTACGACGGTAGATAATGTAATATTATGTGTCTATAATGTTCGGTGGTTATGACACGTTCATTGTTGTGTCATTATACCGCGGAAGCGTATGACATTAATTTTGTTTAAAACTGTTTTACAGGCACTTAAGAAAACACAAATATAGATCCCATCATCGTGAGTTTTTATAAAGTTTTCATCGAAAAATGATTTCGCCTTACTCGTGGGAAACGCAGATGTTTCTGTTGTACGTCATTAAATAGTTTTTAACACCGGAAAAATTAAAGAAGCTATTCGCCCGAGCAATACATTTTTAATAAACCATAATCTGTATATCATCAATTTAATGAGTTCTTTTCGTTCTTTGTTATTATTTTTTAATTTATGTCGAAAGTTTGTCATAAAAGAAAAACATTGATGTACTTTCGGATAAATTTTAAACGAATAAATTTGTACGTAACATTATAGTTTTCTCTTTTTTAAAATTAATAAAATATCTTGTGATCTGTTTTCCTTTTCTCGAGCGCCTTATCCCGGGGAATTATAATGTACAAGTAACTTTTTGTAATTTAAGCAAAAAAAAAGTCCAAAAAAGTTCAAAGCCGTCACTTTATAATTTAAAACGCACCTAGTGTGGTAGTGTTTCAAGTTTAAAACAGTCCAAACGAGATTGCCGAGGGTCTAAACTTTTTTCCGGCAAGTCATTCGCTCACAAAACATCACAATCATCGATCGATTTTCACCGTTTCAGACCGCCGAATACATTAAGTCACGGCCATAATAGACGACGTGAACATCCGAAAATCCTCAGAGCGTTCAATGATATTTCGGTCAACGCGATATGCCCGATACTCGAGCGTGTATTTATAACGGGAAATAATGAAAATATAAATAATGGACGCGTTTTTTTTTTTTTTTTTTTTTTAACAAATAAAAATCAAAAAATCAACGCATCTTCGCGCGTTGACAACGACGTGCGATGTTTTCCGCCTCGCCCGGGTAAAAACCGACGAAATACCGACGGGACGCCGCCGCAGCACTCACCGCGTCACGAAGTGTCGTCGAAAAACAAAGTTTTTCCGCGTAACGCGATCGAACGATCTGCGTTTCCGGGCCGCGGTCGTGTAACGTCTACCGTCGGCCGCGTGATCGAACGATCGTATAACGATATTAAAATTACATTATTCGCGACCGGGCGAGAACCGTGAAAACGCGGGTGGTCGACCCGATCGACCGAGCCTCGTAAAAGTTTCGTGAGAATTATTGTCCGAGGGGAATTAATGGCCGTCGTCGATTCCCGAGGCTTTCTCAATATCGCGTTAATTTATTATATTTTGTCAGGTTCATTATGACAAAGAAAACGCGAGGGATGCGAGAGAGAGAGAGAGAGAGAGAGAGAGAGAGAGAGAGAGGGAAAAAATATAATCGCCGTCACACCGCCTCGTCTGGACCCCGCCGTGGAACACGACGACGATATTCCCCCGAAGAATAGAGCAACTTTTACACCCGTGACCGCGCGGCCGGGGTCACATCAATCAATATTCCGCGGCAGAGGTTAAAAGTCGTTTTGAAATTAGCCAATAACGTAATGCGGCCTTTGGATTTCACGGAAAAAAAAATAATAATAATAAAAGGAAAAAAGAAACCAACCCTCTCTTACAATCTCCGATTGCTCGTGATAGAGATTATCTGTGACGAACGACAGGCCAAGTCGGAGGGGAAAAAACGCCTCGAAACTTTTTGCAATCAGTCACCGCAAAACATTTTTGCGAAACTACATAATCCGCGACGCAAACGAGGTCGGCTCGGTGCGTTCTCTCTCTCTCTCTCGCTCGCCGTCTTGCTCTCATACTCACACGCCCCCTCTGCTATTACGCGGCGATTTATGCAGAAATATTAGATCGAATGCGATGATAGTATTAAAACGGGGGCAGATATTATTATTATCGTCGTCGTCGTTTGTATGTACGTCGATAAATCTCAGTGTGGAAAAAACGTCGTAACGGACGAGACGCCGCGCCTTGGTGTTTGCGAGACGTGGCGGGGCGCACGCGCGTCGCGGTAATCCGTTTCTATAATATTTTCCGCGCGCTCATCCCGCGGCGTCCCGAGGGGTTTCGTATTAGCGACAATAATATTAAACGTCGCGGTCGCCGTCGTCGTGCCGTTTTCCTCTAGTACAGACGACGACGAAAATCTAATCATCGGACGGGTGATTTGTGGTGACGGTTCGAACGCGTTTTCGACAAGCCCCGAGAGGGCATCAAAACGTGTCGCGTGTACGTTCGCTTGTTTAAAGGATCAACATTTTTTTTCGGTTTTATATTTTTTTTAAAGTAAATTTATTTTTTGATCATGCAGGTTTTTAGAGTTACACAGACCAAGACGGATCTACAGCCACGGTAAAACCACCGTGATTTTTTGCAGCGTAATGCCAAAATGTCGAGAAATAACCGTAGACAAATTTTCGAGTGCATAAGAACTCAAAATTTAGCACGAAAAAATAGATTTTCTTGAATTTTGATAAACGTATTATACTCGTTTACAAAAAATTAGTGAAATGTTTTTCATTTATTATCTTTGAATTAATCATTGGCCTTTTGAAATGTGTCAGTCAAAGATTGAAAAATTGATTTAAACATTTTCAGAACTTAAAAATTAAATCACAAATCAACGAGTATCAATAAATCATGCGAAATCTTGGGTTTTATATAAAACACGAATACGCAATAAACATTTAAAAAATGCATTCGATATTTTTTAAAAAGTAGTAAGTACACAGTAAAAAGTCTAGAATTCAGTTATTTAAAAATGTAATTACTTTCTGCGTTTATATTAGATCTCAGTAGGGTTCGGTATTTATAAAAAATAAAAGAAATGATATGTGCTTATTTTCCTATTTTATGCTCTAAAAATTTAATTTTAATTTGGTTCAAAATACGATAGGTATAGGGTTGTTTTTGATATTATAAACGGCTTTGTCGCCTGCAAGGCGTTCGTAAACGAACATTAATTGATTCTGAATACCTCGTAGGAATACTCGCAACTAAGATTAATTTTGTGTATCTAATTTCAACACGAGTCGTGCCATAAATTAACCCTTTTCTTCTCCAGATCTCTAATACAGTTATCAATAAAATTGTCATTGTTAAAAACAGTCGGAAAAATTCTAATGCTGTTTCTCGCTTTTATCGAACTCGCTCGAATTGAATGTTTTTAACATCGTTCCGAAATCGTTATTATTTTTAATACATGAATCATATTTGTTTTTATATTTCTTATTGTATCATACCACGTGAAATATGTATTTTTGTTATTGTTTTTCTTTCTTTTACGTTATATCTTATCCGTTTTGTCTAGGGGACTCTACAAAATTCACATTCACAGCTCGACGATTATTGCAGCTTATTATTATTTTATTGGGAAAAGAACCAAAAACCGCAGACTAACGCCACGTCTTCCACAAGATGTATTGTTACCTCCAGAATCATCATCATCTTCAGCATCGGTATTATCAGAACATTGATCTAATAAAACGACTCATAATCTAAGTATATTTTGTTAAAAAAAAAAAAAAAAATTATAAAACTCGTATACTCTAAATTATTAAAAAAAAAAAAAACAATTATCATTATAATTATAGAACATGGATGCTCACTATCGGTTCCCATACCATACAGGTTTACCATAAGATACATAGATATCATAATACATAGATATTGTGTCTAGTTGGATATGGCTGGAGTATCTATGGAAAATGATTATGTCGTTATCATCGCTTCAGTGTTCTATGGCCAAACGAATGATTTTTTTTTTGTTAGTATATTTTTACTCTACACAATAATAACGTACTTTGTTCATTCGGTTACGTTTACATCGTTATACTACTTAAATGAATCATTTTTACATTTCGAGAATTCGTGATTGTTTAATACGTACATTATGATTAGAGTCGTCTAAATATTCCATCACGGTAATACAAATGAAATATCACATAACGCTTATTTAAATGTTGAAAATCAAGCATAAATTAGATTTTAAAATTTCGTATTTATATAATAGGCTATGAATACCAATTAAACATACGTACGTATGATGAATTTTTTTCCTGATAAATAGTAACGATGCTGTAGCATTCAGGTATTATTTTATATATTATTACACGACGACCGAAATATTGTTCCGATTTGAAAATCGCATTTGTTGATTTTTCATTAAAATATGGTAATAAAGTGTTGATAATATTATCAGATTCAGGTCAATCTTAAAAACGAAATTGCTTTTAAATTAAACCATAAAAAAACATTATTTTTTTTTTGCCTAATGTAATGTGTGAAAAATTCGGTGACAAAATTATCCCGGATTTAAAAAAAAATGAAAATCAGAGGTAGTTCTTGGTTATTTTTAAATATGGAGTCTAGGAATTAAAAGTGCTCGTTCTAAATTAGCCTGAGGACACAGAACGGGTAAATCCGGCCTTGAAAAAAATACACACACACACACACACACACACTGACGTAGAGAAGGGAATAAAAGTAGTTAGACACCTTCGGAAGGGCAACGATATGATAAACGGAACTTTTGAAATGGCGGTCACACGCATATCGTCTCAAACGATGTTTGACGTTAACGTAATATTTTCGCACGGCGAATCGTTACGTCCGCGATCGGATGGTTTTCAGTCATGTCGATAGATCGAGCATGGCAAGTCCCGGGGAACCCCGGCGGGACGAGATCGGCGACAGCGGTCACGTTTGCCGTTCGTGTTGGCTCGGTGCAAGCGGACCTGCCGTTTTCTCCCGTCTACCCCTCACGTCGTCGGCCGAGGTGTACATCGCCAGTGCACGGCCGTTCGCGGTACACACGCGCACGCACACACTTTTGTTCTCAAACGAAACCGTAAAAAACTTAAATTAAAAACGCGTCTTTCTTTATTAAAAGAGAGAGAGAGAGAGAGAGAGAGAGAGAGAGAGAGAGAGAGAGAGAGAGAGAGAGAGAGAGAGAGAGAGAGAGAGAGAGAGAGAGAGAAAGAGAGAGATCGGGGACAAGGAGTGTATTTATTTATTCTGACCGGCCGAAGATAGTGACGACGGATTAAGCAAAAATAATTAGAATCCTGCAGTTAATTAAAGTTTTTTGGCTCCACGACCGACAAAAAACCAGTCGATGTTTCGCGGTCGGAGAAGAGGAGAAAAACTTCGTTGCGCAAATATTGTTTTATCAAGAACCCGAGAGAGTTTCGTCGCCGTCGTCGCCGCCGCCTTGGACGGTCGCGGCGAGAACTGTCTATGTGCGTCGGAGAAAAAATTGATCGGCGGCAGGGTGGGACGAAAAAAAAAACAAAAAAAAAAAACGAAAAAAAAAAAAAATAAACGCCTAGTAGTGTTTAATCCAATTAATTACGTGCCAAGCTCATCGGCGCGGCATATTTTATTCCTCCGGTTTTCTTCGCAAAATCCGAGGCCACTATATCTTTGACATTTCAATTAAGTTCATTAAAGTTAAAACACGGATTAAAATTTACCCCAAGACGTAATAACGTGGTTGTAAAATCATAGCGAAACACTCGAGACGTTCTATATTTAAAACGGATAATTATATAATTTATATTCAGAGTAAAGATGCCGACGTGAGACCGCGGCCGAGAGACGACACCCCCGGTGTAATTTATGGAAACGCCCGGCGGATATACACATTTTTGCGGTCGACGGGTTTTAAGAAACGTAAAAACGACGTCAATGTCCCGTAGGTGGATCGATAATTTTGTCGCGACGACAAAATATACTTTCCGCACGGAAGGATCGAAGTCGACTTCAATGAATGTTTGTAAACAGACGAACGCTAGTTCGACGTCATTCGAACGCGATCGTTACCGTAATGAAATTATCATTCGACATTCAGTTCACCCGAAAAACGGTCGTCTATTTCTCGTCAACATTCGAAATCGTTGAAATATTGTCCGACGGCATCACACACACACACACACACACACACACACACACACACACACACACACACACACACACACACACACACACACACACCTGTTAGTGGGGTCCTACTGGTCTACGGTGGTCGGCCGTGACCACTCGTTGCTGTACCACGAATCGGCGGCACTCTGCACTGGCACGATCGTTTCACGGCGATTAACGGCGGCGCAACGGTTTCAAAATATTAGTGTAATCCCTTTTACCGGGAACGATAGTTCTCTCGAATAATACACGCGGCACAGGTTGGTACCGTGTTTTGTTCCGAGTGGGACGTTTGTCTCTCACACCGATCGGAGCAACACTGCAGGGTTGAAATAGTGCGTGTATCGAGCGTGAATAACGAATCGCGATTTTCAATTTCTACACTCTTCTCGTGTACGAAAAATAATAAAACGTGATTAATTCGTATTTAATTGCAAGTGCCCCAACAACTAGAATGACACTTGATCCCGACGAACACTCGGGTCGTAATTGAAATGGTATTTGATTTCGAGCGGATTCTTCGAGCGCCAAAGAGATTTTAAATATAACAAAAGCGATGTTTAGACGAGTTATTACACCTTGTACTTTGCCGAGTCGCAGTGTGCACCGGAATCATATAAATATATATTTATCCGAATAAAAAATTTAAATTAATATATAATTAACGAGTTACACCGATTTCGACGCTTACTAAAGTGTGATGTTTCAAAGTCATTACCAGTGAGATCGGGATTAATTCTTTATCATATTGCATCTTTTTAAAGAGCTTACGAAATGTTCGTATTTTATTCCAAAAGATAATGAGGGTTTGATGAAAAACGATTCTGATAACTATTTTCGAAAGTTTTTTTTTTTTTTTTTTTTTTTTTTTTTGACTGTGCTGGCGACGATGAAAAAGTTGATTCGTTTCTCAGTGCGTAACCGGCAGAGCAGTCTTTTGATGTACGGTCACGCCTCACGCGGAACTGCGATAAGTGAAATTGTTGCAGCGCAACGAAAAACGTGTTTTTAAGAGTCGAGAGAGAAAAAAACAAGAAAAACGTGGTCACTCGCACAGAGCGTTTTCGATATTACCCGGGATGGTTTGACCGAGCGATTTATGTAAATCTACGTACACGAGAGTGAAAAACGCAAAGAAAATGGTCACAAACGAAGGTTACAAACACGATAAAAAGGAAAACGAAACGTCCCACGTCGTGTACGTTGACAATTAATCCCGTCCAAGTGGCCGGCCTGATTTCGGGTGTACGTACAGGTGTGTAGATCAGTGTGTGTGTGTGTGTGTGTGTGTGTGTGTGTGTGTGTGTGTGTGTGTGTGTGTGTGTGTGTGTGTGTGTGTGTATGTGTGTGTGTGTGTATTATCGTCAACGAGTACAACACACCCTGCCGGAACGGTCCGGTGTTTTTCGGTGCGACGTGTGTGACTATGTATACATGTATGTATACAATATATTAAATGACCGGACATTCGTGCTATTCGTTTGCGAATCACCGACGAGTAAACACGTGTACGCTTGTGCGGCGAACGACCTTTTGTGTTCCGACCGGATTCTCGTTTTCAAAAGTCAGTGTCGGGATGAGCCGGCGTGATCTTCGAGTACTGTGGTGAAAACACCGCCCCGCGACGTCGTGGGTCGGTCGGCTAAACGCTCGCGAGTATTCGACCGGCCGTGGACCGTGGACGACGCGTGGATTTCGCGACGGAAAAAGAGCGGCGGAAAGAGCTGCTCGGCGCGGGGAATGTCCGAACGGCGGTATTAGGGTCGTCACAGCACGTGGTCGCGGGTCACGTCGGTGACCTCCCCCCCGCAACCCGCGAAGTCGTGTAAACCAGCGGTAGCCAACCTTTTGGACCTCGGCGGACCACAAGTCCATAACTCTAAATTCTACGGACCACATATATCTTATACTCATGTCTTGAATACCGAGTTAAAAAATAAATAAAATTAACGCATATTTTATAAAATATCAAATAACGGTTTTATTTTAGATTCTGAACGGAGTGAAGAATGTATTGATTTTACAATGATGTGTGTGTTTTTTTTTTTTTTTTTTTTTTTTTTTTTGTGTCTGTCGACACGATTTGGGGCAGTAAAAATGCTTCGATTGCCTTATATAGCAACTTTTCTGAAAGGAAAGTGAATCTAGTTGGTACTTTGGGGGGTCAAAAGTTAAAAATTTTCAATATTTTTTTAACGCGCCGGGAAAACCCCTTAAAAAATGAGGGAAAAACGGTATATTTTACGCAAAACCAGTTTTCGACAAAATCAGATTTTTTATTTTGCTATAACTCAAAAATTAATCGATGTAAATACTTGAAATTTTCACCAAATGTTTAGATTAGCGTTCTCTATACACCGTTAAATTTTCAAAGTATTTTGACTTTTATTGAGCTAATTATAGACAATTGAAATTTTCAATTTTTTTAAGTATTTTTTTTTAAAATAACGATAAAATTTTTTCTTTTTACCAGAAAATCTTGAAAATTTAATACAAGGTTTCTTATAAGTTGTTCCATAACTGATAAAAAAAAATCCAAAATCGTAAGTCACAATTTTTTTTTATAAGTGCTCAAAGTTCCAATTTATACGAAATATGTAAAAATCGCGAAAATTTGAAGTTATTTTGCAGTTGAAAATTCATAAAATTTTAAGTATTCAAAACTAAGAATTGTAAATTCGGTACAAAGTTTGACATACGTTTTCCTTCAATTATCTGTAAAAAAATTTGCTTTGGAATAAAATCAAAAATTTTTATGAGTGTTTGAAATTACAATTTTTTCACATAATCGCGTAAAATAACAATTTAGGCATCATTGATTTTTGATATTTGTTCTTATTCAAAAAGTATAGGTCGTAGAAACTTAAAACTTTTACGAAATGTTTAAATAGGCATTTTCTTTACATAGTTGTATTTTCAAAATATTTCGTTTATTTTTTAGCTATTTATAGGCATTTGAATAATTCGATTTTTCTTAGATTTTTTTATAAAAGTCGATAACAATTTTTTGGCCCTACCAAATCGCTTGAAAATTTAATAGAAGGTTTTGAATAAGTTGATCTAAGAGTGATTCAAAAATTATTCAAATACATAGGCACAATTTTTTTTTATAAGCAGTTGAAGTTCAAAAATCGACAAAATTTGTCAAAATCACGAATATTTGCAAATTATTTTGTAGTTGAAAATGTATAAAAATTTTTGTATTCAAAGATAAGAAATGAAAATATTATGTAATATCACAGCTGATAAAGATAATTAAATAGATTAAGTTTATTATAATATAATCAGTAGCTGACAGCTGTTCTATACAAAATATTGGTAGATTGTAAACCCAAGGTGTATAACGTACCTTTACATGGTTGAATAGAACGTTACTAACTTCCAATTTCCAGTTATTTTAATGTGTGTATCAGTTCCATAAACATGCGGATTTTATATATTATTATTAATTATTAATATTTAAATATACGTAGCCACGGAGCATTCAGCATATATGGACGGCGGGGTCGGGTGGTACCGTCACGATAGTGCATTTAGGCAAATAATATGGTATTTACCTACGCCCTATCTATGCACATCCTGGTTTGTCCAATGCTCACGAGCAGAAGTCACATGAATAGACAAATGTAAATTTAACCCAATCTAGGATATTAAAATAAAATATATATTACAATTTAAGGCTGACATCTTCATCTTCGTTCAGAATCGTTTTTTTTTTTATAATATAAAATAATTCCAAAATCTATCCAATAATGCCTAATCTAGCAATGCATCTCGTGTATCCCACCCAACTACTGTATCCTGTACTTAACTTACAATGATTTATCATTGCATTCAAATGTAAAGTACCATACAACTAAACTATCGTAAACCAGGTGATCCCATGATAGAAAGTGCTATACACTCCTCACCATTATCTTGTCCGAGGAGCGAAGCGACGAAGGACGAACTTCCACCACCATTATCTTATCGGCTTTTTTTTTAATAACGGAATTACTTAAGTTAGCTTAATTATTATTGATTACAAAAAAAAAAAAAAAAAAAAAAAAAAAACAAATCAGCTTGATATAAAACTGTTAAGTATTAAAAAAAGTTTCAATGTGAGATTGGTTCTTGCTTGCTTCGAATGAGTTTGTTCATTTTTGGTTCCAATGAAGTAACTGCAAGATGGAGAGCTCTATTTATTGCAAGCGTAGACCGGTAACGAGTTTTAATAACTGTGAAAATGTTTTTTTTCGCATAAACACGTAGTCGAAAATTGAATCGAAATTTTCATGGATTTTTCTCTCAGCAATGGGTGAATTCGCTTTTAACGGAGAGCCAAAATTGAGATTTTGATAGAGTTGACTGGAATTGAAATTTAAGTGTGCTGTGTCGTATGATAAATCGATGCGGCTTTCTTTTTCATTCATATCAAAAATTGTTTTTTCCGGATATTTGCCACAAACGAATTAATTATCCACATATTTCCATGTTTTTCTTTTTTTTTTGGGTAATAACGATCAAAAGATTCCGTGAGCGATTGTTGGTGCCGTTGTTCAATAACCACCACCTGCTGGTTAACGTCCTTCTCCCTCATAAATTCATCAAGATTTACACTGTAAACGGAACGGACGCACTCGTTTGAAGCGCCCCGACGACGACGGTCAAACCCGGCGACCCGGGGCAAAGTCTGCGCGGTCCGACCTTTCGGCCGTTTTCGCGTACGAGGACCGGCCCGGAAGGACGGGCTCCTCGCGGGGCTCGAGTTTCGGTCGTACGTCGGTGGCGCGGGCACGCAAAAGGTCCCGACCCGATATCCCTAAATTTGCATCGGTTTAAAATTCGCATTCGGTGACTCGCATCACAGGTAGGCGTGCTTTGGTCTCTCGGATTCGGGCACGTTGTGCGTTCGCGTGTGTGCGTGTCTTGCTTCGAAGCCCTGCATGGCTTCGTACGGCGTCCGATCTCGTAAATACCAAAGCGTCGTTTCTCGTTTCAATCGGAAAATTATTTCGTCTCCGGCATAATTATATATTTTATTCGTAAGCCGTTCGCATTCGTTTCCCGCAAAGGTGCAGGCCATTCACTTGTAAAAAAGTTTAATTTAAGTTTAAAAGTTTATTTCTTTTTAACTTTTCAATTTAACCGGTTGATTATTTTTGTTTTTAACTTATTAACTTATTCAGTTCAAATTTGTATAATTTTTTACGTATTTTTCTCGTATTTATCTTTATAGCTATATATCAATATCGAGCGATTAAGTTTATTGCTTTTTTTTAGTCGAATTCTCAAAAATGTAGATCCAAAACTAAGTAGGTAGGTATAATTATAAATATGGTGGTCTTTTGTTTTTCCAGTTCGAGTCGATGGCCGGGTGGGAACTACCAAAGTGTTATATCCGTGTGACAAGAAATATCAGTCTATAATGAATATCAATATTATACGGCAAATACAATTCTAGTGGACAAAGCATTCAGTCGTTCGAGGTATTAATAATATATCTCTATTCTATAAATACAAAAGGTTAAGGTATACAATGCAATTAGAAAATGATATTGGTATAATCGTTGATATTAATATGGAGCTTGAAACATTGTTTTCAACTTTTTTCTAACCGACTAAAGTCAATCTTATTTTTCTTCTTAACTTTAAACTTGTCGAGTTAAATTTTGTCTTTGTTAAATTTTAACTTTTAACTGTAGGTACTAGGCAATTTAATGGAGTTAACTTAACTACTTGTCACAGTGAATTATTTTCATTTACTTGCCCACTTTTGGTTTTCCTACGGTGTTACACGAACGAAGGGCGTTCATTTGGACGATACACGCGATACGTGTACTATTGACGCGTGCTTATTGCGTAAGTTGTCGGAAAAAAAAATGAACAAATAAAAAATATAACGCTCGAGTCACAACAGATATGGACGAGTTGGGATGAATATTGGTCTTTTTTTCCGCTTACGAAAAAAATAAAAAAAAGTTCATTTTCATTTTCAATACGTTTTATGTGTGAAAAGGATAAATCGGGCAAACCACTTCTCCGGCACCGTCGCCATTGTAATTATTAGTTATACGGCGCGTGGCGCGAAATCCAACACAAGTCACGACCGTCGAGTGAAGCGCGGTTTGTTCCGTGTCAATATTTCCGGCGTGATAAAAAGTTACACGGCGAGTGTAAACGACAGAACGCGAAAGTCGACGGTGATTTTTATACAAATATCGTAAAAGTTCTCGGCGGGTTTTCCAATTAATATACGTTCCAACTTACACGCGCAGAGTGAACGGAGAGTAAATAATATGTGTTTACTCTTTTCGATCATATCGTCGACTATCGTACGCATGATCGGAAATCATCTACGGCTGCTCTTTTTTTTTCTCCGGCGAAACCGTCTTTGAAAAAATCCGTGAAGCTCGGTAAATTTTTACCACGTAAATTTAACGGTTAGGTAAATTTACCAATTTTTTTTTTTACTAGTAAATATTTTTGTACCGAAAAAATCATCATGTGACACCTTAAATTAAACTTCTTATTGAGTTGAACATTCATAAAATATCAGAAGAATGGAATAGCTGATATTATAAAACTTAAAACGTCAAACGTTATATTTATAACTGGAGACAAAGACAAATAAAACTAAAAACTAGGATTTATTAATTTATTATTATTTTTTTTTTTATGTTATGTCAAGGTACCTAATGAATCTGATTTGATTGATTTACAATTTATTTTATTGTTACATTTTTAATATTTATATTTCTTATAAAATAATGTTAAAATACAAACAAATGTCAATAATAGTATAGTATACACTACAAGGTACTTATACAAAGTCATAATGTTAAATTTATAACACCACGAACACCCAAATATCCAGTAAATAATAACGATAAGCGTTACAATAATTATAAGTTCACGAAAAAGAGGAAGCGTGGAGTTACTTGGAGTGTCCCTAATGTAACATACAAAAATTATCACAATGTACCAAACTTACAGAATTTACGGTAAATTTACGTAAATTTTCCTCGGTAAATTACCAAAAAAAAAAAAGAAAAGATTAACGTAAATTTAACATCACTAATTTGTACACATAGTCACGTGTGTTATAAAGCGATTGACGTGATAAATCGCGACCGGCAATTTAATTACACCGCGCGTCGAATCACTCGATGATCGTGCCCCGCACAGTGGTCTCGGGGCGTTATTGTTTTGTCCTTGTGATTGAAATTCGAAATTCCGTCGTCGTGCGCACGTATGCTTCCATTTTCCGTGGGTTCCGAATACGTAAATAAATCAAAAACGATACGACCATCGATCAAATGTCGTCAAGCCTCCGCCGCCACTTCTAATCAACCTACATCGACCTTTTTTTATTTTCTCGGACGGCGAATAAATCGACGTCGCGTAAGTCCATATGAATACAGATCGGTCGACACGGTTAATATTCAACGACCGGTGTGCCGCTTTTGGTTTGACGTATTTTTCAAAACGAATAGCACACCGACGGGAAAAACCAACCAGTTCAAAAATCGTAAGGATAAAATCCGTTTTTTCAACTTTTGATTTTCAACCGTTTAGTAAGAGTTCGTTTCGCTTTGAGTAATACGAACTCGAATAATATAATGATTGTGTGTTCTAGTGTATTTGCGTCAAATGATTAAGCGAACAAATAAATATTTCGATAATATTACGTATTAATACGTTTTTTATTTAAAGGGATCTATAGATATTGGTGAAAAGTCAGGTTATTTGAATTCCGAACAGATTATATTGTCATCGCGAAATCGATCCTAAGCTACAATTATCCGACCTTGAGGTCTGGTGAAGGTATTAAAAAATATATAAATATGCATTTTGTAATACTTACGAAGATTATATATTTTCATGGAAAAAACTTTGTAAACAATGAATTAAAAAACATTTCCACGGAAAATAAATTAATAATTGTTATTAATGAAAAGTTATTAATGAATTCAAATTTAAAATTCATTATTTCTTTGAATTTTGAAAAAAAAAAAATTATATTTTGAAATTCATAACAATCCGGTGTGTGTATTTATCGTTATAAGTTAGCGGGTAAATTTAATCGGACGATCGAGAGTTTTTTTGCTGTATAAATATTTTCGCAGCTTTGTAGTTATAATTTTTTTGCACTATGAATAAAAATGTTTTTTTTTGTTTTTGATTTTGTTTTCTTTCGCTGATTGTTTTATTCGACACACAAGTTAAAAATAAAAAAGCTACAACATCGGAAAATTGTAATTTATTTCACAACACAATGCACACACAAAATACACAAAACAATAAAATTAAAAAAAAAAATAAAATAAAAGTATATACACCGTTATTACCAACTTGCTCATTGTAGAACATTAAATTAATAGTACCGTTTTTACGACGGATTTTTTTTCAAACGTTTTAATAATGACGGTAAGTTAACCTACAATATACATGTGCAGTGTAATTATTAACTTTAATATTTATTTAACGTGTCGTGAACGCACTTTTCGTTTGACTTTAATAAACACGATATTGTTTCAACTGTTTCCGAAGTATGTATATATATACGAGTATATATACAAGTATGTATATAAGTACGTATATATATATATATATATATATATATATATATATATATATATATATTATATATGTGTGTGTAATCCCAATAAGTTTAACGATAGGCAAATACTATAAAAAAAAAACAGAAATAATAATCATAAAAAAAAAATAAAAAAAAAAAATTCGTGCTATATAATAGTGCAGATAGCCACCTGATGGCCCAGGTGTGTAAGGACCACGCAATGGATTTTGTGTACGGCACCCATATAAGGGATACATACATAATATAAAGTTCTGATTCGAAAATATTCATATAAAAGTGTGTGTGTGTGTAAGAGAGAGAGAGAGAGAGTGTGTGTGTGTGTGTGTGTGTGTGTGTGTGTGTGTGTGTGTGTGTTTGTGTGTGTATGTATGTATGTGTGTGCGTGTGTGGATAGACATACATGGGACACCACTATCATCATTGCCGCCGACCGACAACTCCAGTCGGAATCGTAAAAACTTTAGGAGCATCCCCACTGTTTGATGAAGATATTGCCCCCTCAGATCGAAACCTTTTTTCCGAACACCATGAAATATTTATGTTACTCTAAGGAAATAAAAGGCAACCGAAAGTATAGTTCAAAACACACACACACACACACACACACACACACACACACACACACACACACACACACACACACACACACACACACACACACACACACACACACACACACACACACACACACACACACACACACATACACACACACACACACATACACACACACACACACATACACACACACACGACTCACAATCTATCTAGTTTTCCGCACGCGAAATCTTGGAGTTTTTTTTTTATGAAGGTTTTCACAGGCAAAACACATAAATGGCCACGCAGTAACACACGTCGCGTCACAGTACGTTTTCAGTCCGACCGTCCACGAAACACACGGTTACCGGGAACCAATAAAAAAAAAAAAAAAAAACACGACACTGAAACCGCGCGCGTCTCTCTATCCGGCCTTCTCCTCCGTGCTCCCCGCACGTCGTCTTATAGCGTTCGACGGGTTTTCGTCGTGAAAATATTACACATCGGTGCCTGGGCATTTCAATATCACACCGTCGTCGGACCGAGAACCGGCAGCCCTCGAAAATTATCGCGATTAATAATCGATTCTGAATTCCTCGCCGACGGTGGTCGTCTTATGATATTGTCTCGACGAGTGTAGACCCGACGTCAGATAGAATTATGTTCACGTGACGTCATTTTCCGTCGTAAGGATTGGCGTGTCGTCAGACCCGATCGATGGTCCGAGAGAGTTGTCCGTGTGCGTACGTGAATACTGATGGCTTGAACGGGAGAAAGTAATAACTTTTTTGCTCTCTTTGACGCGTCGAAATCAGTCGTTTACTGTATCATAATATATTAAAATATGTTAAATAGTTGGAAAATTTTTTTGTATCTGTGTTCACTATAATTATTGATGGGTTTTTTTCGTTTTTTTTTTTTTTTTTTTTTTAATTGCATTAACCTGTATTTGCAAAGGACGGTTTCAGTTTATCATATTTACAACACAGTAATTGTAACATAACACAACATAGTAATTAAATAATATGAGGAATATTCGACCGATGTAGAACCGCCCGTTATAAAATTGGCATCAAAGTGATTTGTATCATAGTTTATACTAAAACGTATAAAGTGTTATAAAATAATTACGTTGTAGTGTTGTGTGTGTAAATTAATG
Source organism: Therioaphis trifolii (assembly GCA_027580255.1). Lineage (NCBI taxonomy): Eukaryota > Metazoa > Arthropoda > Insecta > Hemiptera > Aphididae > Therioaphis > Therioaphis trifolii. The sequence continues at coordinate 16,648,335 of CM050409.1, read as the reverse complement.
TAATCGTGCTTATTATATTTTAAATAACGTTATTTTTTTTCACAGAATTGATAATCAACAATCACTCATATTTACGTATGTAAAATTGCGTTCTTTAACACAGCCGCGTACTCATTTTTGCGTACATTACGCGCCGTGTTATACATACATTAATTTTATTATTAAAATAATACATACGATTTAGTACAACAAGTAAATTTTTCGATAATATTAATTATATACAGAGAGCAGCATAAGTCAGCTCCCACAGTCTTGTCATCGAAAAAATGCTTTTTATCATTATAATTATAATTAGTTATATTTATTTTTATTTATATCGTGTTAGGCGATATTTTAACATATTTTTACATACATGGGAATACAATAGTTCAACATAAGATAAAACTTATAGTAGGGATTAACAGAATTAAAAATTTAGGTAATATAAAACAAATAAACACAATCACAATAATAATAATAAATAGGCTGTTTTTATGTAAGTTCTTTGGTACTTCAAGTCCCCACTGTCAAAATCTCATATATATTTTGACCCATACTTGGTAACTGGGCACTCACAGCATTCCAGTAAGTGGTCCATTGTCTGTTCCTCGCCGCACTCACATAACGCCGACGAGTGTTCTAGATAGCCCCATTTTTTCAGATTAGCTTTACATCGTCCGACTTTTGTTCGTAGTCGGTTCGGGCTTCTCCACATCATCCAACTATTGTTATGTCCAGGTGCTAGGTTTTCCGTTGGCATTGTCCATGCTGTTTTGTCTCCCATTTCTTCCGTCCATCTCTCGACTCTCTCATCTTTGGGGGTTTCTCGTAATGCACCTTGTCCTTTTCATAAAACTATTTCTAGATTTAAGTCGGTATTTGGCTACTTGTAGTCCACGAATTATGTGTTGATCATCATTAGTAAATTTTAGTTCGTTCCCAGTCAGCTTGTACGGATCGTCGGATTTCGGGTGGGGCTATACCTGATAGGGCAAGTGATTTCTACTGGAGTCCGGAAAACTATAATAATACGTGAGAGGGGTCCGTAGAAAAAAAATTAATTTTTTTAACTTTATTCCACATATAACATTATTCATTTATTACTAAAATGTTAAAATTATTTGAAGAGTAAACGTGTCTCGTAATGTTATATGAGAAATCGCATTTCTCGTCTATGGCTAGTAACTTGAAATCGGGAATTCTCGTAGAACATCTAATACGAAATACGTCTCCCCAAGGCTCAAGGTTAACTTTGTTCTCTACTTGTTTATGAAAAAAATTGTTTTACGAAACGACGCTTTTTTTAATAGTCACGATGGAAATTGAAATAACTATCAAAGAAAGATATGTCCAGATCAGTGCCTTCCGCGGTCCGGATTTGGACCGCGGTCCGCCAGTTGCCGAACGTTGTGATAGGGTATATAGTTTGTTTACTGGTGTATTTTTTAGGCACCCTGTGATTAGTGGGCACGTCTCATTCAGAGCTGTGTCTGTTTTTTGTGTGCGTGCGGATCTTTCCCACACTGGACTCGCGAAATCACAGGTTGAGAAGCAAAGTGCTAGCGTCGTCCGAGCGGTTCGAGAAGGACGGGAAAACACGTCGTCGCGTCGCTGTAATTTCCACGCGGACAGGAGAGCAGGTTTATCGTCGCGATCGTCGCACGTGTAACGAGAACGGGTCGGAACGAGTGGTGGCGAGTGGAAAGTGTGTGGGCGTAGTGGGCGACGTTTTTAGTATTGTTTTATCGCCTAAACAATGATTTTCGGATTCGCGAGGAAAACTCGACGATGGCGCGTCGCCCGCAGGGATTTCTCATAGACGTGCAGCTATTGCGCCGTATGCGAAACTATTACGGGGCACGTTTATATTGAATTCGTATTCCGTAATATCTCGTACACGCGTATTGCTCGATAAACATAATATTTCAATCCGCCGGCGGCGACTGTGATTTTTTTTCCGCCCCGTACGTGTACAAACATAAGCGCGCGTTTGTGTGTGTGTGTGTGTGTGTGTGTGTGTGTGTGTGTGTGTGTGTGTGTGTGTGCGCGCGTGTGCGTGTGTGTGTGCGCGTGTGTGAGTGCGTGTGTATATTAAATTTTGTGCTGAATTCGTACAAACAGTCTGGCGCACTAAATAACTATAAGCGAACGCCGCCGCGGTGTACGGTGGACGGGACGCGGGGCGAATAGAATTGAATTTCCCGCGTTCATAATGAGGTCTAAAAAGAAAATCTTTTTGGTGGTAAACTCGATTGTGCCCCAAAAGTCTTTTTCAATTTATATTAAATTGTTTCTGCAGTCTCGAAAAAAAAAAAAAATAATAATAAATAAAAAAATATTTTATTGTTTCTTTCTCGTTAACACAATAAACTGGTTATAATGAACATTTTTATGGCCGTAAACCGATTTCACGGCGGAACCGGCCGGAGTATCTCGCGGTAATAAAATTGTTGACGAATCAAACGGAAAACATAAAAGAGACGGGACGCGCGCGTTTAGCGTGCGCGACAAAAGGGGCTTAATACCGTTTCGGGTTGTGCTACTAGCGCCCGGCGGAGGCCGTGTTTTCACAGAGGATCGATACGTCATATCGTGTTGAATTCCAATATGATCGCAAATCGTCAAATCCTCGTCCGTCCTTTGTGGAATCGGTTTTTTAAATTTTTTTTTATCATTTTTGTCCCCCCCCCCCTCGTTCGTAAAACGACATGGGTTCTTTTACTTTTCCACCACAGACAATGTCCTCCGCCGTATACTCGGCACGCGCGCGCTGACGTTGGACCGCGTGTTTTCGCGTTTCTACCCTGCGCCGTCGACGATTCCAGGTCCCCCCCCCTCCACGAGTTTCATACGTCTCTCCGGCGTCTGTTTATTACGTACAAATAGGGTTGTAAAATTACCATGAAAAATATTTATTTTTTTTTATTTCCAAGTGAAAATTTTTAAAAGTCGGTTTATTGTATGAAATAAAGAAAATATGTAACATATAGTTACATACTAGATACATAATAATACACATACATAGACATATAAAAAACTAGATAACCGACTATAAGACAATATTGAAGTAAGCCATATGCCAACAGGGAAAAATTGTGTGATTGATAATATCAAATATGTATATTGTATATATTTGTAATATATATAATATTATTATGTCATATAAATATATAATTATTAATTTATAATTTATAACCATTGACCTTTAACAGTATTTAGGTAGGGTTTTTAATTCGTATACCTTGGTTGATAAATGATACCTAACTGATAAGTTATTCATAATCAATATTTACCGTGTTTTATCAATATATTATTTCTAATCGTCTATAAACACGTTTAAAAGAAAAAAAAATATTTTTCATAATTCCATTGAAATATTTCGAGAAGAGTGAAATTTTCAATTTTGAAATATTTCAAATTTACAACCCTACGTACTAACGATTAGTGTCTTGCACTGAGGAATGCTATTCGATAGGCGGAAAAAAGAAACAATGTTACATCGTTCGGTCGAAGACTTAATTGTATTCGGAGGTCGATCGAGGGACGGGATTTGAATAGCGATTCGGTGGCGGTGGCGGCGGTAAAGTATCCGGGCGTATACGAATTCGTTGCTCCGGTAATTGGAGGTGTTTTTTTTTTTCTATTCCCCACGCGCAACTTACGGTAAGCGCTTTTACAAACGAAAAATTCCACAGGGAATTGTTTTCGGAGGGAGCGGAAAGAATAAGAACATTATTAACCGTCATAACGAAATCCCTCGTAGTAGTCAGCCGGGAAAACCGGAGAAAAAAAAGTAAAAGGAGAGAAAGATAGAGAGAGAGAGAGAGAGAGAGAGAGAGGGGGGAGGGAGAGAGTGAGAGAGAGAGAGATAGAGAAAAAAAAAGAAAAACAACCGACTATACAACGACAACCTTAATCCTTCACGGGCCGATCATAAAAACCGTTTAAATACATGCCGCGTTAGCACACAGGAAACGTGTAATTTTTATTACTTTCTCTTCTCCGCGTGTGGAGTTTACTCCGTTAGGTGAAAAACACACCTACTCACTAACGTACACGCATTCTCAAACACACACACACACACACACACACACACACACACACACACACACACACACACACACACACACACACACACATTTACTCACGCGCACGGTGAACATAGAACAGAAAAATCCAATAAACCTAATGTGCGCGCGCGAAGCAATTTGCTTTTATTTTCAGAGCGTTCCCGTTACACACGCGTTGTGTTCTTCTTTTTCATGTTTTTTCTCACTACCGCCGCCCGCCCCAAACAATTATCCCGATCCTCACTCAAGCTATTTGTCTTATTCAAAAGGTTGTCGTTCATCTTCATTTCCGTTAAACTTGAACGCATAAAAATCGTTTTTAACCGCCGACCGATGTGTAGTGATATATAATATGGTGGCGATAGCCACCGTTGGTGCTCTGTCGAGAATAGAAACCGAAATAGAAAAAAAGAAAAAGAGAGCGTGCGCGTGTGTGTGTGTGTGTGTGAGATTAAGAGAAAAATTGAAACATTTCAGTTTCTGTGACCACTAACGACGGCTGGGCTGTGCTCGCGCGGGCAACGCTCTTGCATACATTGATCGATTTATATAAGCTCAAAGCGTGCGCGTCATGTCCGGTGTGAGATTTTGCACTGCGAAAACCGCGACGGAACCGGAAGGAAACTCAGTTCCCGTTGTCCTATCTACAACAACAATACGGCGTCACGTCTCACAGAACCATAGAAATACACTGCGGACGGGCGTTGGTTGACGATTTAATCATCGAAAATACCGATTGCGATTTTCGTTTTTGTCGAGCCGCCGACGCGACGTGTCAAACGCGCACCGCACTCGAACCGATAGTGAAATATTAATGCGTCATGTCCGAAAGAATTCGGTTCGTCGCGCGAATCGTTTTCAGTCCGACGACGTCTGACGGTCGAGTCGGCGAGTTGACGAAAAATCTAACGACCGCTTTGCGTCGAGTGTCCCCGCACGACCACTTTTAAGGGGGATAGAGGGCACACGAAGGGAATTATTGCGGTGCAAACCAACACTGACCAGCGTAGTGCGAATCAATGGCTTTCGGTTCAAGTCGAAATTAAAAGTTTGCACTAGGCACGTCACCGTCT